>JAOBRG010358840.1:0-12770 GCA_027574985.1 Umimayanthus nakama
TGGGAAAATAACCCTAACCCAAACCCTAACCGAAAGTTTGTAAAATATTGCATGCATAATTAAGTACGCCCCAGTACAGAAATTATTCCGAAAGTAATTTCAGAAGCCATTTGTTTTACTTTAGGCACCTTTGCTTTTAGCAGTATATGATAATGCCAACAGCACCAGCAAAGCACAGATTGGTGGCAGCTTAACAAGTAACACTAACAGAAACAAAAAGGCTTCCACCATGCTGTCTGCTGGAAATGCTGAAATGTACACCTATTAAAAGAAAAGTTGACCAAAAAGAAAATAATGTAAATCATCAAAGATATAGCACCAAGGGATGCTGGGTAATAGCTTAGAAATATGTGACTCATTTGACAATGGATCTCATTTGCATATCATTGGACCTTCAACAGATTACTGCTTCAGTAACACAGAAACTGAGGGCAGTTTGCACACAGCGAGCACAATAGTTAGCTACTACCCAGCATTCCATGGGGTCACATCCATCATGATTTATGTATCTTTTTGGTCAACCTTTCTTGAAATAGGTGTATATGCTCAACAGAAAAATGAAACAGTTTCAGAAGACTGCTCCTATATTTCATGTTGGTTTTAAAACTAGTTGAGCTATAGTCTTCGTTTGCATGTATACAAGTTTTGTTATGAAACATTCAAGTCCAGATTGGGTGTTATAATTCCAGTATTGATTATAGATAGTTTTCACTCAATCACAAGAGACACAACAGACCAAGAACAGAGCAGCCGTGATGGTATTGCTGTACCTGGTCAAGCAATACATGAACAATAGAAGGTGGCTAATTTCTCTTGTTAAGAGAACACCAACATGACAGCCTTGGCATTGTGTGAAAATGCTTTATAATTCTATAAAAACACACCGTTTTACAATAATTATGTGTGTAAAGTAAATGACAAAAGTTTCTTCAACATTTCACTAGATTTTCATTTGTCTCTATTAAGTTTACAGTAATACTATCTACATTTGCAACCCCTGCCTTCTCAGTACAAAGTAACTTATTGACATTTGGGTTGCTGTAATCTTAGCCCAAGATAATTTAAGGGAAACAATATTAAGTACGAAGTGTATGTAATTGTTTTTCCTTAGTGTACCTGGTAACACAGGGAGTCAACCCAAAGGAACATCCTGTCAAACAGGAGCTGGTAAGAATGCCAAATTTAAATGTGCTTTACATCAATAGTGTAAATGCTGACCAACTTGCAAGTACATGTAGTTACAGGATAAATTTTTGAACCTGAGTGTACATGTAAAGGTGTTTAATAAGCTAACAATTGAAGTCACCATGATTTTATGTTTGGAATTTTTGTGATTCTGGTTATTACCATAATTCGATAGCTGGGGGAAAATTTTGTTTGTTTGTTTATCTTTCAAGATTTGTTTTTGGGGGGCAACTTGGTGAAGATAAATCAAGGGGGTCCAGGGGAAAACGCCAACAAGTTTAAAATTTTTATTCCTGGCATGAAATCACTGAATTACTGAATAGTTATATCTGGTGGTTCACTTTGAACTTTATGTTAAATGTTGTTGAACACAATCATTGGCAGTGTTCTGTGATCTGAAACCTTATGTGCAGAATGTTAATATGTTACAACAATACATACAATAATTTATTATTTGTAACAGACCTAAAGTATATACCAAGTAAAATTATGAATGTTGTAGGACAGGATTAAAAAATACATGGCAAAGGTCAAGGATGCAACAGAAAAGAAGCAAGGTTTGTGCAGTTTATACTCATTAAACTTACATCAAATGGTGCACTGATTAAGGGCATTACATGTGTATACAAGAAATTGCAACTTTAAGATTCTGTGACTGTGTAATTTAGCATTTTATATTTTTGACTAAACTCAAGTCTTGTTATCATAAAAATAAAGAACACACTTATACATGTACATTACACAGTGTTTCCATTAATCAGTGATGAATCTAGGGCATCTCGTTGCGTCCAGGGATGCAACGTGTTCATTTTGGACACAAAAATTAAATATACATCGTGTGTCCAAATGGACGCAAAGTAGTTTTAGAAAAAGAAGCAAGACAGAACTGGCTTCCAAACTAAAATTCGCCAGATTCAGTCGCTGTCATCTTTGATTTTGCGTTTGTGTTGATGCACATATTTTAGTATCTTCAAGTTCAGTGATAATTCAAGTTTCATGTTGTTTTCTTCGTTTTATTCCTCTGTTTTGCTTTAAAATGCACAGCGATACCTTTTGACAACTCCTGTGACATTTTGTGAATGAGGGGACCTGGTACGAACTGGACTTGCTAGACACAGGACAAGATTCAAGGTGGCAGAGAGTTTTCTGTACAATCTTTTCTCTATCAAATCTTTCTGAACTTCGCAAAAAAACAGAAGTTAAATGAATGTATCGAACCTCAAAGTCCAGATGAAAGTTCTTCATGAAATCTATTTTGTCATCAAAACGCTCCAGAAAATGCAACAGAATTTCAAACAAGGTTGTAGTTTCTAAATCAGCAGCTGGGTTTAAACATACTAATTTTATCTTTGTCTCAATTTATTGCCAGTGCTTCTTTAAACTTCAAATTGTTTGACTTTGTATTTTTGTGTATAAAAACAAATGTCTGTGTAGAATACACACCTCGACCCAAATTTAAGGTAAAAATATGTGTGAAAAATTTTCACATACATTGATAAATACGGTAATAAGTCAAATATTTTGTTGGTCCATTGGGAAAGAAAAAACTTTAAATCTTGCAATATTTTCAAAAGTAAAAATAGAAACAAAACCTGCTTTGAAAAATGGGGAAAAAAGGAAAACCATGACTATTTATGAAGACCCCCAAATGCTGCGATTGGACCCACAATTTCAAGAAAAGGGGGTCCAATGGACCCTCACATTTCAGATCCTAGATTTATCAGTGGTTAATTATGTTGTTCCAGATATATGTAATTTAAAATATTATTATGTAATGTGACTTACATATTCTATACTACAGGTAATGTTAGCCATGTGATGTGATTTCTTCTTTTACATGATTGTGTATTTCTGTACTATTGTAATCAAATGCCTTAGTGTAACTAAAATTTTTGTGGTGGCATTCTTTGGTCTATAAAAACAAGACTCGAGCTTTAGTTGAAAGCTTTAACAATGCTAAATTACATGCAGATTTATACTAAAAGAATAAAACAGCGCATGTTTATATACAGTTTTAGAAACATGCTATGATGCAGCAGAATGGGAGAAAGTGTTGAGAGAAAACAAGGCGCAGTCAAGTTTTCTCTCTGCTTTTCAAGTGTTCTGCTGCTTCATAGCATGTTTCTGAAACTGGATAAAAACACAAGCGACACTGTTTTATTCCTTTTAGAAAATAGCCCAGGGCTTGAAATTAAGAAAAAAACTAAGTCGATAATTTGCGACAAGTTCCGAAAATTTAGTCGCAAATTTGGAAATTTTAGTTGCAAAAAAAAAATAAACGAAACCGCTCGGAAAATGTTTACAAAAGAAGCTTAAAACGTTCTGTGTCTGCGTTACTAATCAGCGGTCTTCGCCCTAAGCATTGCGCCTGCCATACACAACTTAAAGAAACCGCTTTAATGGCGCATGAGAAGGGCGATCGATCTACGTAACTTGAAGGTAAATTAAACAGGATTTTACCCAAAGATTTCGATGTTTTTTTTTAATAAGACACAGGACTCTTAAATATGATATTCCTTTATTAACTTAGGCTTAAAATAGTCGCCAGTTGCCAACATGTGACGGAATAAACGGCCACAAACTGGTCGCAAATTTGCGACTTATCCGCAAATTTTAGTCGCAAAAGCAAAAATTTTAGTTGCAAATGCGCCTGTATCAGTCGCAATTTTAAGCCCTGTAGCCGTTAGAAAATTAACATTTACTGGACAAACAAGAATAAATCTGTGCATGTGACACTTCAGTAGTTTATTGCAAGCTTGCAGTTTAAATTAGCTTCAGATTAAATTCTGTAAATCCAGCTAGAATAATGCAATTTCACAAACCAAAAACAAATCTACCAAATTTTGACACAATGTTAAACATTAATTTTGAAATAATTTTATTTAAAACTTTCTCTTTGAAGTTTGACTGACAACTTTTGAACTTACACACTTTCAAAGTGATGCGAATTGTTTGTTTATATTTATTTAGGAGCTTGGTTTTAGTTTTTATTTACATTCAACAACGCAATGACTGAAAAACAGTAAACCATTCATAATTATAAGGACCTGAGCAAATTTGTTGCAATTGGTAAATCCGAAAGAAAACAAAACAGAGCTGTCAAAAGGCGGTTCACTACAACTGACCTCGATAACAGCAGCCATCTTTCGATACTTGAGTTCTAATTAAAAGGAGCCAAGAATTGCCCGTTACTCTTCCTTCTTCTTTGTTAACATGAGTATAAACAAGTCACAGCCTTGGCAAAACTGTTTTTCATTCACAAAAGTTGGAATACCGATGTTTTGACCTGGATTGCTCGCTTGCAAGCTCATGACCATTTGCAGTTTTCAAAACTTTATCTTTGGCATGACGTCACTCATGTTTTATATCAAGATTTAGAAAATGGTCCTCAGCCAACCAGAGCACGCATTTTACTGAATCTATTTTCTAAAGTACTTTAATTTAATACAAAATAATAATATTCAGTTAACAATTACAGTAATAAATTGTTATTACTATTAGTATTAATAGTACAGTTAAGTTGTATATTTAGCTTTAGTTACTATTTTTAAACAACAAACATTTTTATCTTAGTTTTTTTATTTATGAAAACTTTCATGTAAATGGGGAATTAGTGCTATACAAGTATGCTGTTACTATTTTCAAGAACTATTATTTAATAAATATTTTTTTATTTTGTGTCAGAATCAAGGAACAAGCACTTTCCAAATCATGAGCAAAACAAAATTCATAGGGCTTTTTTTGGTAAGGCCTCATGATTTGTTATTGCAGCAAATTGAGTGCAGAAGGTAAAAATATTAATAATTTTGGAGAAGAAATCTAATGGCAGTCAAACTTGGAAAAAATGTCACAGAATAAAGCGAGCATGGATTGTTGCTAATGCCAAAACCCTTGTGCAACCATACATGTAGCTAGACTTGAAATTTAGAGGGGTGGGGGGGGGGAGGGAGGGCATTTGCCTTCTGTGCCTGAGCTAGTTTGAAAATTTAGGTGGGGGAGCTTATGCCCCTATACTCTGCTCTGCACATGACTGGGAAAGTGGCTTATACCAAATGAATGTACATAACTTGGTGACAATACTTTTATTAATATAATTTCAGCATCATTGAGGATAGACAAAGGAGCAGCTGGTAGATTTGTTAAGAGTGCTCTGTGGCAAGCAAAAGGTCTGTGAAGTTATAGCTGGTATTTTATACAAGGCACAGTGTCTGCCCTGTTATAATGGCTGACTGGTGTTTGACAAGGTTATGGCAAAAGGAGAAAATTGAGATAAAATGAAAAGCTATTGTTTTTATATGGATAGTGAAAATAATGGTTGGAACACACAAAACAAACTAACTGAAATGGGCTGTTAGATATTTTGTCTTTGCCAGGGGACTTCAGCCCTTCACTTCTTTGAAAACTATAAAAGTTTCTCAAAATTTAAGTGTTTTCAGCTCCTAACTCTGAGTCACTAGTCAGCCCCGCTCTGAAACACCGCAAACTGCTTTCAAAGTAGCTCCACAGTCCCTATTATTTTTTGTCTTCTTAGTCATATTGAGCAACAAGAAATTACCAGTTCTAATTAACATCAAATATATTACATTCAGCACAGCTTTCGAAACAAGGTAGAACACACTTTTTTATAGTTAGTTCAACTTAATTGAAATATCTAAAACATGCTACCAACACAAGTTGACTGACAGCCTTGCAAAGAACAATTGTGTAAGTTTGTGTCTGAACATCTCATACAAACAGGATATGAAATGTACATTATAGAAAATTCAGATTGCTTCTCTTGAATAACTGATAGTTGATAACTAGTATAACGTTACATTTTGAACATGTAAAGTAATAATACCATTTGCTTTGAGCTTAGGCCTGCAAACTGATGTTTTGGTCTGTTTCATAATAGAAAACAAAGATGAATCAAAGGAAGAAGAGGAAAACCCCCAAGATACAGACAAAGGTTTGTCCATTTGGATTGGAAGAGTTTGTTAATGATTTTAGTTTTTACAAAGTTTTTAGTGGTGCATATTCTTTCAACTGGTTCAAATCCCACCATTGTAAGGTACTGGTGGTGTAATCTGACCATGGCTGTAATTTTGTTGTTGCTACTGTAGTTTTAAATGGTAGTTTATTAACTTTAATCAAACAAAGGAACAAATTACATGGCAGGATTAAATTTGAATTTAATTCAAATTTAAATGTGGAATTTTTGGGATTAAGTACCTTGTGCTTCGCCACAGGAGGAAAAAGTCTCGGTAGCACTTAACTTATGTGTGGTAACTTCTGGTTATTATTTTTTGATGACAGGATACAGCCTATTAAAAGTTTTTGGGTTGAATATAAAAAAAAATTGAAAAATTAGACAATAGGTGCTTTGCTCTCCAGTTTTTCATCTCGTTTTATCGCCAGCTTGATCTAGTTTCTGACTTTCTTTCATCTGTAACACTGGAGAACACTGGGATGGGGGGCTGCAGGCCCCAACCCACCCCCTTCTGGAGTTGAACTATTATTCGCAGAAACGTTTTTGTTTCATCTTTGCGGAATGTTAAAGACTGCACTCAGATTATGAATTCAAGAACTCAGCTCCTAGAAGACTGTACTCTAGGATGCCCACCCTGCCCAGTTCAATCGGTATCTTCTGTTTTAGAATGTCCATTTCACGGTTCCCAAAAGGTAACCAAGCCTCTAAATGAAAACGAGGCCAAGGTTGTCCAGGCACAGTTGTTGGCATCCGTCTGTCTTGGGGGACAATGGAGATTGCGCCGTGGATCAGTCCGTGGAGTTACAGCGCCTGCTGTGACTGTATTGTAGTCCACAGTTAGAGAAGTGGAAACAAAAGACATGCTAATAAGTTTCTTTCTTATGATAACTGTTTCCACTTCTCTTATTGGTGAGGACAAACTTATCCTCGGTTTCATGTAGAGGCTTGGTTACCTTTTAGGAACTGTCAAACGGACTGTTGTATAGCTCTGCGTTGCATATGTAGTAATAATTGCATTGCCGCATTTTGTGTATACATCTACGTCGAAACCATGTACAAGTCCAGCCCGATCTATGGGTCCAAAATCAATGCTTTTTTAATAGTTTCACATTAATTATTTTAAGTTTTTGCCGGTGTATAAGTGGAGGTGAGCTTTTAACTCAGATTTTCACATCTCAACACCTCAACTTACACACGAGCATTTGCGATAGTGGATATGTGCATCTACTTCAATTAACAAACTTTGATTCAATTTGATTCATTGGCAGATCTTAGCAAGAGTTCGGATAAATCTGGGAAAAGGAAAAGCAGCGAAGGCACCACAGAAAAGCTGGACAAGACCAAAAAGAAAAAGAACAGATGACCTGTAGCTTTTGTGAGACTGTCGTTCCAAATGTCAAGTGGTCAACACCGCTTTTCATTGAGCCAAATTTTCCAGTTTGAGATTTTAATGCGGAGATTTTTCTTGTCAAAGGAACAGATATTTTTGTAGGCGAAAGAAGTCAAGTTTGATTGGTCAATAAGTTCGCCTACATCTAAGCCTTGTGAGGTCTGGATGACCTGAGTGCGCGCTCGGTGACTCGTTCCTGAATGTTGTACAAATGGTCCAAGTCGAAATCTCTATTCCGTTTCAGCCGGTAGCTCAAGAGGTGATCTGTTTGTCCCTGGAAATGTCCACGGAAAATGCACGTTCCATTTCTTGCTTTTTTCATTCCAGCCGGAATTCTGTCCAATAACAACAACCAGCATACAATGTATTTCTTAACAACTTTCCCCTGAAGTAGAGATGACCAGTGATTGATGTTTACTGAACTTAGGGGGATAGTTGTGTTAGTATTAACCAAACAAGTTAATATTGTGTTTGCAGGAGTAGCTTCTTCGTTCATTTGACGAATTTCTTCTAGTGGCAAAACGAGCCGCCATTTTGAAAATATAGTCTAGAGGTGAATATCCTTGTAGATAACCCGTCTGATAAACCAAACAGTGCGCGCGAAAAGTGCTTATCGGCCTGGTTGGTTAATACGTAACACAGCTGTTCCCTTAACTATTCCATACCGCCGAGTATTAACCTTTTATGTATATTTTTATAAAGACGACGAATTAGTCATTTTAATTTTATAATTTCTCTTTATTTATACTTTTTAGAATTATCAAACTAAAAATGAAACACTTCTGTACTATTTTGGAGTTGTTGTATAAGATGCGTTTAACAGTTTTCAGCAAGACAAAGCGCAGAATTAGTTAATGTTTTTCCACCACCCGGCAGCGCACACTTTGCTTGATTCTATCCGGGCCACAACCTTTGGTGTACTCTTGAGCCCTTGTAGCCAAAGTCAAGGAGACTTTGCAATGCCTCATATCCTGGAGGGTACTGAAAAAAGGGATGGTGTGATTGTTGCCTGCAACTTTAAAACATTAAAAAAACTACCAAAACCAAAATTGGAGTGTCGTTAATTTGGGCAATATCACTAAGCTATTGATGATTGTTGTCCATGTTTATGACAGCAATGGACGTAACAAAACAATCGTGTCTTTACTTGATAGGTAGCGACATCGGAAAGTTAAGACGGAGAATGTTGGCAATTTTCAAATCTACCGCGCAACAGCCCATTCCCAACCACTCCTTATCCCCCAATGCACTTTCTTGGCTCCCCATAGGGTTGATGTACGCAACGCTTGGTTTATCAAAGAGCACGTTCCTTTCTTGGAAATGTTATCGAGCCTTTTCGTTAGTTACTTTTTGTGTCAAAAAAAAAATAAAGAGGTGCATTTATATATACTCAAAGGCGCTTTACAATAATCAGTTTACCCCCAGCGGACCAGAAGCAGATTTACAAAGCCATCCATGTATGCTGGTACTCATTTAACGACCCCGGAAGGATGGAAAGCTGAGTGAACTTTAGCGAGAAAGAAGCCGTCACCCGACCAGGCCGGAGATCGAACCGGGGACCGCAGGGTTGGGAGGCAGAGATCTTTACCACTGCGCCAACCCCTCCGCCTGTCTTGACACTTCAGCCTACATATAGGCTTCAAAACGGTTCTGTATTCGTTTTAACGTGAAAAATGCAATCCACTCTAACATGTTCCGCCATACAGCTAATTCAAAAAGGGTGGTAGTCAATAGTCGATACTGGAACCGAAGTGAACTTTTGGTACAATCTGATGAGAAATAAAGCGCCAGCGATGGTTGCAACTGAATCACCGTACCGTTATTATGAATCTACACATTAACATGCAAAGTCAATGCTTATGCTAATAGTAACAAGGTAGATGAGCTGTTTGAGCCTCGCAGTTCCTTTTGGTTGTAGTATCGACTTTCTACTACGCCGGACTGACAACCTTTTTGGATATAGCTGTAAACAACGGTTTCGAAAACTGTTATATCGTGTAACGATGCAGGCCCAGATTCAAAGGAACTGTGGCTTGTCATAAAGGAAGAAACTGCGCGCTAAAAAAGTATTTCTGTGAAGGCAAATAAATTTAACCAAATGCGCATTTCGATGGACAAACTTGAATCATTCTTGTGTATTCCTTCAGATTTCCGTTCAGCCTAGCCAGTACCAATGCACAAGACAACTTGGTTTGAAATAGCTATAAAACAACATAGCATACCGTATTTGTTCGAATTAGCGCCCTCTCAAATCAGCACCCTTCTGGAATAAGTAGTGCCCCCCCTTCTCTCAAACAATAATGTCAAAAAGTAAATAAGCGCCCCTCCCCCCCCCACAGAATCAAGGCTTTTTATTTGATGAGTATGTTCGCGCTTAGAACTTGTCTAAAATGTTTGACTGGACGGTGTTCCACTTTTGCAGTTAATTGTGTGGTGGAAGTTGCCGATAATTTTGCGCCAGATTCGACTGCCTGCGACTAAAAGGGTTAAAGTTTAACGAATAAGCCCCTCCCCCCCTCCTTTTAAATTTTAAACGTTTTATAAGCACCCCCTTATTCGAATAAATACGTTACTTCATTTTAGTTCCATTATAACTAACAACCACGTTGCGAACAATCAAAGGTTCATGCGATGTTCATTTACCTACTTCGTGTAAGACAACTCTAACCAGTTCCTTGTTCAGCAATTTTTTGATGCCAGCTTGTTAAGCTTTTTCTCTTTCTGCCGAAGAAGTCCTTTTTCTGCATCAGATTTCCTGGTGTTGCCATTGTGTTCTTCTGCAGAATCCTCGGAGACACTCGGCACTTTCGTGTACACGCCTTTACTACCATCGGCACCATGCTTTCCTCTGTTGATTGAATCCATTCAGATGTGCTTTAATTTAATATGAATATAAAAAATCCTTATTTTGTTCGTAAAAGCTCTTCCAGAGAACAATGAGCTCGTTAGAGATGGGGTAGTTGAGGGTTACACTGCCAACCGTGTCTATTTTACAATTATTCCACGAACGCGCGTTGGAATTGAGCTTTTAGATAGGGGACGAGCCTGGATAAAAATATCTCGAACTCAATTTTATACCGACTTTTTGGCCATTTTAAGGGAAAATTTTCGTTGATAATATTATCAGTTTCCATATTTGGACAATTTGCAGTATATTGGATTTATACCGTGAGTAAAGAGCCAATCGGATTACCAGAACATTATCATTCAGTGCTTAGTATTAAATAAAGAAGTATATAAAGATGTATACAATATAAAAAATTACACCTAGAAAGGGCCCGTACTTATAGCTCAACTTCAACCTTTCATAAAAGCTCGCATGACTCCCAATACCTTTGTTAACTTCTAGTAGTTCTATTAAAATTAATCTGTGTGTAACGAAAATTCTGTGATATAGATCAGTAACATTTCTTATGTTGTGCAACTCAAAACGAGGAACGCAGTTAAAATATAAGTAAGGGGTGGAAAGCTTTTTAGTTGAAAAACAGTTTTTCGCTTGCTATGTGGCGTTTTAAATAGGTGCAAGATATCGGAAAACCGAGTAGTTTGAAAATACGTCATGTGCGTCCAAGCCAGCTTGGAAATAAGAGTCACCATAGTATTGGCAAACAGCATTCCTAAAATTTCGTCCCAGCCAATACAATCATACCTTTATTACCAACCTTTTCAGGAAATACAATGCGATACCTAGCACTGCAATGAGTGCTACTCCGCCGTATTCTAACATCCTGATCCAATTCCATGGTTTTATAATTTTGCAGCCACCAAGTTCGTCTTCTTCACTGATGCTCTTCTCCAAAGTTTCCCTTGAGACGTCGTTTGCGGAAACACGAACTTTTGGCGGTTCGCCCTCGACGGTAACTTGTTGAACTTTGCTGTCAAAACTGAAAAGATTTCCAAAAATGGTAAGAGTCTTGGTAAACAGTATCCAAGAAATAAACCGATTCTCAACGGTTGAGGGGATTCCATACTGTGATTTAAAGTCTCATAACTCAGTAAACTAGTATAGGTATTTGAACCCTTATAAGTTCATATGGAATGAGTTTGCACGAGTGTGTCTTGAAAAAATTGCGTGAGGGGCTTTCAGTTGAAAACACAATTATAAATGAATTCTAAATTGAACGAGTAAAAAGTTTGCTTCCTTGTTAATCATAAACTGAAAAAAAACACTACAAAGTTCAAAGAGTAAGGACTGGTTCGGTTTCACATTTACAAACAAACAGCTGATTCGCGACTGTCAGGGCTTTGTAATTGTGGCCGACTATCAAGTTTCTTGTCACACCCCACAAAGCATGACATTGTCCGATCACTCCACTTTCTTGTCGCGCGTCATTGGTTGACTTTGAACAGCAATGTTTCATTCTGGACCAATCAGATTGTCTTTTTGCGTTCGGCGTTAGGAGAACGAAACCCGAATCTGGGGTTTGGATGGTCTCCCCGTACGTGTTGTACAATCCAAGAAATTTTGAGATTTTTCGTTCGTGGACTGCCATTTGGACGCCCTCTTGGTTTTTCCAGGGGCCGGCCTCGTTCTCAAATCTGGCTGACCTCATGCTCGATCTCGTTTTCATGGCTGTTGTCCTTGCGCGTGCTTTTGGCTGGTCGCTAATTCTAGGAGATTTCTTTAAAAAAACAGTACTGAGTGTTATGCAAAGATTTTAGTTTGTGGGAAGATGAGTACTTGCAAAATTTGCACCGCGTTGGTCAACAGTGACCGTAGCGAATCGAGTTTCAGTTGACAAATGTAACATCAGTTATCGAGCGATCACAAACCTAACTATCCAGGCGGACTAGTAATGTACACAAAGTACTGCGCCCTAGAACTTCTGGTCCAGTTATCTAGTGAAAAAATTCAGCTTCAAGTTCTATTCCCAAAAGCTAATTCAATAATTTTTCGGAAGAGGTCGAACGCACTCTCCTGATTTGTGATTACTTCTTGTTTGTAGTTGTAAATTGCAAGGAGTTATACATTTCAGTGCAAGACGTCCAGGCAGAATTACAAAGTAAGAGCACTATAGCCAATCAGAAGCAAGTAATTTTTTCTGTTTACCATTACAACAGTAAAAGCAAGTAGTGGATCTGTTGAGTTGTGTAAACTTAATCATATCCCAAACCAACAGAAATAAGTTCCTTCCCTACTGTCAACAAAAGGTTGTATATATTAAGGGTCCTCAGGCGGTGCGGCGTACATGTCAGTGACATGGTGAAGATCTACTGCGCAGTAAT
>JAOBRG010358851.1:0-12770 GCA_027574985.1 Umimayanthus nakama
CCCCCTACCTCCTCAAATTGGATGTATTCAGTTACAGCTCGACGCGCAAACCGAGGCCACAATCGGTTTATAATTTGTGGTTGAGAACCAGCCAGGTTTCTGACAGACTTAGTTTTAATTTGTCTGACTTCAATTGTGACTTGCCTTCGCTGGCTTACAAGCAACGACACAGAAACTCCCAACCGCAAACAAAAATACAATTTTATGGACTGGAAGTTAGCTATAGCCATCGTTTAATGGCGTTGGACCCTGTACTGATGTAAAGCCGCAACAATACTCGTTAACTTGGAACTGAATGTTAACTATAGCCATCGCTTAATAGTGTTGGACCCTGTACTGATGTAAAGCCGCAACAATACTAGTTAACTTGGAACTGAATGTTAGCTATAGCCATCCCTAATAGTGTTGGACCCTGTCCTAATGTAAACCAGGAACAATACTAGAGCATGTCATTTAGGCAAACGAAAGGTACAACTCAAAATATCATCTGTGCCATTGGCGTGTATATAGTCAGCTTTATTGTTCGGAAAACAAACTGTTCTTTTACATACTTTGGTGAACTATTCTTTAAAACTTGAAGAACTCAGTTTACAACTTGAAAACTACTGATGCACGTGCATTGCGCTTGTTCAAGTATACCTCGGCTAACGAACTAAAAATACTTTCGCTCCACCCTAAATACCTGTATAACAGTGCTGAAACTAAACATTCGCACAAAATATTGAAATACAAGTTGACAACTAAGTTACAAACTGTATTTGCACAGCTCAAGACTGTTTGTCAGGTACAAATCTATGCGTAGCTTATAGTCTATTCTAGCAGCCAGAGCCTTGCACGCAGCCTTCAGCCAAACGAATCATCGGTAGCGGTAGTCAGACTTTCTCGGCTCGTGTAATTCCAAAATTCTGGGCATTCTTCTGCATCGTTCATCTTAAATCCGATACAGATCGTTTATTTACCACAGACTGGTAACATTCATTCTCCCGTCACTAAGCCACGTGATTTCTGGGCGAAACTGAAGTCTGGGTACGAGACTGCTTGGTTGCGCGACTCTTCGCACGTGCGTCACTGTTGATCATGTCTTGTATAAAATGGCTCACAAACATAACCCAAGCTAGCACGACAGTAAAAGTATTAAAACTAATTAAAACGAAACACGGCATAAAAATTTGTGTTCATTTTTGTGTGCAATTTTTCTAACCCCTTTCTTTACTCGACCTTCGTTGAACAATATAGTTCCATTGGTCGAACCGATTACTTTGAGTTTAAAATTTATTGCTGTAAATGTACCTGCGTTAAAGTTCTTACTTACAGATGAAAGTGTCGTTAATTGCAACAAACAGAGTACACAGACTGCGCAGACTAAGGCAAATGGTTTTTAAAACTTTGAAATCAGGTGTATGCAAAGATGAAACGATAATGAAAAACAATCCTGCGAGCCGGCTGATATGCGCAAAAAATTGGGCGAAAGTTGGGGAAAGTGATAAAAGAAAGAGCTGGATCGCAGGCTGTGGTTTCCATCACCATTTCATTTTTGCATCTTAGATTGTTAAAATTTTATCACTCTTGGGTTACTCACTGATACTAAAAAAATAATTCGTGGAGCCCCCTAACTGATCTGCCGAATTGATTGGAGAGGTTACACAAACTCTCACTTACTTTTCCTTTCACAGTTCTTACATTTGTGTGATCTAAAACAGTAAAAACCCGCGAGTAAGTTAGGCTAAAATTTACCAGTTATACCCCTCTATGTAAGAACCGATTTAACCTAAAATTTGAAACCAGGTTCTTAATTTTTTAAATACCCACTGTAACCATCAGTGCTAATGTAGAACTACCCAGAAGTTAATAACCTATTAAGAACCTAATGACCCTAGATTTTTGTTGCATACCATTTATGTAAGAACCTGTTTAGCCTAACTTGCAAAAATACAGGTTCTTACTCGCGGGTTTTTACTGTAGTTGCAACTTTCGTTTCACAGTTCTAACAGTTGTGGGTTCTAATAGTTGCTATTTTAAATCTATTAATGTAAAAACGGAGCTCTACAGCTTACTCTACAGCACTGGCCGACATAAGTTTGCAATGAGGTTACAATTTAAGTAAATTTCCCATTATTATACTTGATTTTTCTAACCATCACAGCGGGCTCTGTTATGATTTTTTCAACGGACTACTCGCAAGTCGATGCAAGCTCACGCAGGTACAGAGTTGCACATTTGAGCCAAATCTTTCTTTCTTTATTTAAGAACTAGTTAGTTTCCAAGTCAAGAAAATTAGAAAAACCAGTTGCATTGCCTGCGTTTAAGCTTTGAGCTCGTGCAAATTCTAACACAAAGCCATGCAGATTAGTGGCAAATTAAGACCAAACACAATTTTATAAAAGTAGAGAGCTTGCATTGATTTGTATGGCCGTTTCACAGGAATAGTTATAGACGGTGGAGCTGATCAATAACAGTCCTTCGAAATGTTTACAGGTGTAAGTTGCGTTCTCGAGACCACAACAGACAATCTCTTTTAATTCCGCTTGCTTTTTTTTCACATCAAGTTGCGATGCCGCTTAAGAACTATAAACCAGTTTCGTACATACTGTAGCGACTAAGGGCTTTGTTTTCATACCCAATATTCCTATTTCCTGGTTCAACTGCGTTTCCTTCAATCTTCGGTTTGTAGCTGCCTTTTAAAACACCCGGTTCGTCTGGATCTGCTTTGTCTTCCATTTCCGGTTTGTAGAACCAATAGGAGAGGAAATAGAATATCGTGGAGAGTCCTGAGACAAAGAAAGTGAGAACAAACATCGTAACACTTTTATTCTTGGCCGTAATCACCATCCCCATCGTCATCACCACTACCATCACCGTTATCACTGTAACCAACATCACCACTATCGTATCAAGCAATGGACAATAGAATGGTTGCGTTTTTGGTGAGTGAGCACGAACAATAGGGCTATAATGTCCCTTTTGTTTAGGCGTCAAGTCCTGAGAACCGTTTGCTGTCACTATTTAAATCTTCACGATGATCTCTTGCGACAAAAAGGTGACGCTCGTACCCTCTGTTGGTGTTTTGTCGCGAGAAGTGTGACCACAAATGCCCAAGACATCAACCACAGGACATAAACTGTCGTTTTGACTCCACTTTTGAATAATTTAAATCTCCCGCTCCACTGAAAAAGGTGTCGCAAATTTATTGAAATTACTAACAATGGACCGGAAGCCGTATGAATAGAAACGCGAGAAGCAAAACAACCATTTCGCGACCCATTGCTTGATACGATCAACACCATTACCATCATCGCTTCCAACGTTATCATCACCACCATCACCACCAAAATCATCACCACTATCACCATCTATAACATGAATGCTATCATCTTCATCATCATCGCTATTATTACTATCACCGTCACTCATAATCACCATCATCACTAGCATTGTTATCATCACCACCATCACCATTACAATTATCACCATCATTTTCATCAACGCACCATCATCATTACCATCATCACCATCATCATCATCACTACAATCGTTATCATTGTCACCATCACCATCTATAACACTATTGCTATCATCATCATCACCATCATCACTACCATCGTTATCATCACCACCAAAATCATCACCAACATCACCATCTATAAAATTATTGCTATCATCATCATCACCATCATCATCACTACCATTATTATTACTATCACCATCACTCACCATCACCTCTAGCATCGTTATCATCACCACCATCATAATAATCACATTTATCACCATCATTATCATCATCGCACAATCACCATTACCGTCATCACCTTGACAATCGCCATCTCACCCACCATTGGTTCCACAACAACTGCAACAACCATCACCATCATCATCATTATTATTATTGTTCTGTTATTCAGTAAGTTTTTACCTTTATTAGTCTTTCCGAACAGACCGGTAAACTACACAAGGTGATTCTAGTTTGAAAAAGCGTGTTACAATCTCTATTGCAGTAAAATCAGTACTTACCAAAACATATGAAAAGCATGGCCATTAGCCTGGTGGAAAGATCAGCTATATCATACAAGGAACACGCGCCCCTCTGTCCGCAGCTTTCACTCCACAGCAGGCACGTTTTGTCCACCACCGCTCCGAACAAGACAGGACTCGGGATGAAACCCAACAGTTTCGTGAAAACGAACTGAAAACCCAGCGCATAGGATCTCTGGTTAAAGGGAACACACCTGTGAAAAAAAGAATTGATAGATTACGAAAGAGTTACATTATGTTAATTCTTGCTTTTTGCAGGTGGGTAAACAAAGTCTGTGCAAAAAAAAAACTCTTCTTCGCCTGGTCTGCTGGAAACTAAAATTAACAAAAAGTTTGGTATCAAATATCAACATTTGGGAAGAGAAGGGATATCGTTTATTATTTGTCCTGTAAGAGGGTACCATCATGTGACCTGTTCTAGCCAATGAGATCGCGCGAGTATTTGTACTTTGGTTCATTTCAACTCGTGTTTTGTCCCGAAACCGAAACAACAATACAGCAACGAGAAGGTATCCAGAATTGTTAATAATTATTCTACGAGACCGCACTGAATATTAGCTGATAAATAACAGACGAGCGCGGAGGGCGAATCCGTTATAATCAGCAAATATTCAGAAGGATATTGAGCAGTATAATTGTTTTATTAAACACAACAAATTGTTATTGCCGACTCAAAAATAACTTCCGTTTCCGTTGAATCAAATGTCACATGGCAGCCTCACAACCAATCGTTTTCTATAAATGGTCAATCACTAGAATATGAGCTGATAACTGGTGACCACCGAACCAATCAAGTTACATGAAATCGAATAACCACTGGACTGCATTTAATAATAAAATTATATCCGACTATCGGGCTCTTGTACCTGAGCACTACAATCCTTGTTGGAACGGAAATGAGGGCAACCAGAACACTGTTGATCCCAATAACCAGCATGAACCACACGTAGTTGCTGCAGCCCGAGCCGCGGTCACAATAGCCCGGCGTGGCAGTGGCATTGACATTGGGCGGGGACTTGATACATTGACAATCTGTGTACGTCTGTAACAACAAGAAGAGCTCAGTTACGACTAAATGAATGTGTTATGAATCTGAATAAAACTCGAAAAATTTAAAGAACTACGCCTTTACAAACATGAAAATGTGGAACTGAGTTTCAATTGTTGTACTAATTACTAGTGTCCAAGTTTTAAAGGATCGTTTAAAAAGTATCTAACTGACCAACTATATTAAAGTCATATTATAACTCTGTCTCCCCCCCTGATAGTTTATTTTTTCACTTCAATTCTACATATTGAATTAAGCAACAATTGTCCGCTAGGAAGCCTCTTAATCATAAGCTTAATGTAGTTTCTTCGAGGCTTCCTTTCCATTTTCCCTGATAAGTTGTGCGTAAGTACACATAAAGCACGTAGTAACTTGCTCCCCATTTCTCGTCTTATAATTTGTGTAACTTGTTTCTGATTTTTTATTTGTATACTTTCTATCTTTGTTGTTGTAAAAAAATAAATGGCTAAACGAATAAATAAAGAACAAAAGCATTAATTGTTAGAAAAAAATTGTAATGATTGAAACATTTCTTAATTGTAGGTTAATCCATCTAGGGTTTTGTTGGATCGTTGTATGTTTAGCATAATAGAAGCAAGTGTTTGAGTTTTAGAAATTATCGATTATCTTTTAGAGTTATCTATTCCCAGCAAACAGGGCTCAGCCCAAAGCACAGGAAAGCACGTTTCGGAAGCAAAATAAATACAACCATTTCCATTTGTAGAAGTAACTGAGAACAAAAGCATAAATGTATTTAAGAATTAATAAAACAGCATATTTACTGCATAAATTGTAAGCGACGTAATAATCTATACGTAGTGTTAGAGATTTTTTTTATAAAAATGTTTAATTTTCTTACCAATTCTATTATATTTTAGCAGATGAATCATACAGTAAAAGGTTAATTGTAATGATGAACGAGTCTCCATGAGAGAAGTTTTTCTGTGTGGTGGTTGCTATAGGTCCGGTCTTGGTTGTATTTGAACCACCGAAACTGTTTCTTATGATGATGTTACGTACCCCGGCGCCTTCTTTCCCCATACATCCGGCGTGACAGGACGAGTAGTATGTCAGCTTGTCCACTCCACAAACAGGGTTAAAAAATGTTTTAGGGCATCCACAGTTGGAGTTGCATTTTGCAAGAAGGCTTGAGTTGACAGTTTTGCTGCAAATGGAATCCATTTTCAAACCGATTAAAAATTTGATTGAAGTTTTAAACTTTTTTAAATTTGGAACAATTTTTTCCTTTCACAGTTTTCAAATATTAACTGCCGCTTGGAACAAAAGCATTTTGCAATAAATATATGGATAAGTATTCACTTGAAACAAATTTTACAAAATACTCAACTGTCAGCAAAATCATAAATCAAAAAATATTGTCAAAAGCGCTGAAAACACTTCTTTGACAATCCAAGTGAACCATTTTTTAAACGGCACTGTTTTTGCAGCCAAAAGCTATGCAAAAATGCGTGTTTTACTCTTTTTGTATTTCAGTATTTGTTTTTTGAACAGAACTTGTATGAAGGGTCAATTGAAATACATGTGGGAACACTATTTTTAAACATGTGACAGCTATAGACACGGTATCTTGCACAACCCTTCATGAAAGTAGCTATAGATCTTCTGTTTCTGCGTAATGACTAAGAAAAGGAAAACTGCTTTTTGTGTTAAATAACACATGAAAACAAGTTAAACAACTTTCGACGGTCAACACATTTTTATTGCATAAAGCTGGTGTCACAAAGATGCAGAAGCACAATTTAAAACTAGTGCTATCTTGAAGGGCACAAAAGATTTAGAGAAAAATTACGTTATAATTCCCAAAAATATCTGGCGTTCTTTTTCATGTGATGAAATGACTTCTAATGACTGAGTAATTTTATCGTTCCAGAAGTGTAGATTAAATTTTCTATGTGGATTGTATTCAGTATTTTGTCAAATACATTTGAAACCACTTCACCATTTTGTTTCTTTTGTAAGAGAGCTAAAGTTAAGAAGCTATTCTGACAAATGCAGCAAAACTTGCTTAATATTCAACCTACAGTCACATATACCTGTCAGAATAAGGAGTTGTAAGGCCCGCTATTGGCACCTCGTTACATCCCGGTATTTTCCACACGAAACCAACCCAGATGAAGACGCAGTGTGTAATGAAGATCATCAAGGCGGCCCTTTTGCAGGACTTTTTAAGGTTAAAGAAGCGGCAAACTATTCCTCCCAAAAGAATGCCAACTGAAGTGAAAAAAAAGAATAAGAATCAATGGTTTACTTTATTTGCTCCTATAAAAGCTATAACCTTGAGGAAGATTTGTAGTTCCATAGATAAGCAAAATAATGAGTTCAACTAACATAAATTTAGCTTCATCGGTAAAAGCTTACCATTTGAAATAAAACAAAGCGATTGGTGCAAACTTCTTTGAGCCACATTATACGTGCTGTTTTACACTTGCATTCTTTGTTTGGTTAGAAAACAATCACTTTGATGTGTGACGTCTCTAAGTATTTTTCATTTTGCTCGAATGTGGTGCCCACGAACTCCAACAGATATTCAATTACCTTCAAAAATAGTTTCCTCGATTTATCAACTTTTAAGGAAAGCGTCACAAATCGATTTTTCCCACAAGAAACGTCATATGTACGTTTCTATCGAGACCCCCCACCCCCCCTTAGAAACATCATAAAGAAATATCGATATTTTATTAATACTTTATAAGCAATATATCATCTTTAATTTATAATGATACTGTTTTATGCCAGTGAATGAATTATCGATGGCTTACACAGTGACTGAATTACAGTAGTTTTTTATGTTGTTATATTTTTTCAACGATGTTAATTGGCGGTTTTGACTTTTCTCAACAAACTATCGATTTTTTCCACACGGCTTTTCGGAGAAACGTCACAGCCGCCAACCCTCCCACCCCCTAACGTACATATGACGTTTCTCGTGGGGAAAATCGATATGTGACGCTCCCCTAAGTGTAACCATTGTCGTAGTAGTCGGAAGCATCAAGTTTTCTAAAGCGAATTGCCGGATTGACTTACTTTAAAAACAAAAAATGGACTTCTTACCAATGCCTGCTGGGGTAAAGATAGACCCCAATGCTATCCCGATTGTGTTGTAATCAACTCCAAACTTAAGATTTATAATTTTGGCAAGGAAGGAACTGGATCCCTGGATGTACAAGATGGACGCTGTTAAGGCGAGACTGTTGAACATGAACGTTGCATTTCTCAGCAGCCGAACTGTGGCTGGAAGGAGTTCTTTAACCTTGCCTGTTGATAAGGTGTATAAAGAACTGCTCAGTAAACGTTTGAAGTACATCATTATAACAACCGCATCGCCAGTTGACATTAGTTTTGCTGTAGTTTCGGCTGATGCAGTACTTTCCGCTGGAGTGATGGAAACTTCAATATAAAAGATTGACGTGATAAGACATTTTGAAATAGTTGACATTTAATTATTACAAATTCAATGTGCGCTCAGTCAAAATTTTTAAAGTTGGCGGTAGCTTAACTTAACCCTAGAAGGCATAAGGGGGGGGGGGGGCCTCAATTTGACCTCCCCTCGAAATTTTATGGTTTAAAATTTTTTGTTCCTTGTCGTGGTTGTCATGAAAACCAATTAAACACCACGTGGTTTCGATTTATTGAAAGTACAATGAAACTTCTTTATATATACCAAATATAAAGTCAATTGGATGAAACCCAACGTCTCTTATGCCTTCGTGTAACATTTTTACCTTATGCCTTCTAGGGTTAATCATGTGTGAGCGTCATAGCAGTTGAGGACTGTGGTTGCTTATGATGACAATGAACATATATAATAACATATATAATAACAAATAAATAATGCTTAAAACGCTAATATGATGCATACAAACATAGAGTGACTCATAACACTAGTTCTTTATTAGCAACAGCTAAAATACATTTTTAAAACGTTTTAAAAAAAACTTTTAAAGAACCCAAAAATGCTGCAACCTCACCATTGAGATCTTCATCGCATTTCGCCAAAATTCCTTCTTTCATTGCCTTCTCTCTCATCTCTCGTGCTCCAGGTAGTTCCCTTGGAAATCCCAGCATTAATAATGAGAAAACCAGGGTTAAGATTCCAACAACTAGAAATCCGAGCCACCAGGCCCCAATCCATTGTGGGCTAAGCGGCGTTAGATTGACACCCGAAGGCTGCAGGAGAAATCAAATGATTTTTGCATTCAGTTTTGCAATGTATAGCTCAACTTCTTACGATGGTAAACCTACAGATTTCTATCCGCTTGGAGGTCCTTATTTTTTCAAAACGATATCCAGTGGCTTAGGATGGAATAACGTATATCAACAAGTGGTAGTCTGAACACGGACCAAAACGTTGCTTTATTTTGGGGTTGATTACAAGGATGGTGTAATGCATCATATGAGTGGAAGTCGTTCACATACAAACAAACAGAGCACGTATGCTATTTGTACCTGTTAAACCCCAGGTAAAACCTTGGTCACGTGACTAGAATCATCATACTGGACCCCAAGCATCTCAGTGACAATAGGAAACATTTGGCATCTCGTGATCCTCTTCTTTTGTACGAGAAGACCAATGGCGTGTCAAGATTTCAAACTAAAGCTAGTCACGTGTCCAGAGTCTTGCAAACCGCCTGTTAGGAGCGATCTTATCCTGTTGGTATCGTAAAAGCCACGTTGAAGCCCTGGGCTCATATAGGTTCGTAAGGGGCTTGGGAGGGCGTACATCTGGGGATCTTGTGTTCGAAATGAGCAGATACTGTCTTATAACTAACATTCCACGACATCAATCTCTGCCTTGAGGGATGTTTTACGTGAGTCACAATAACAAAAACACTTTGGTAATGTTCAATTGCTATCAACAGTACGATTAAAATCAGTGTTGTTCCAAGAATAGAAAGAAGCGTTTAAAACTGGAATCTATTAGATATGTCTATATATGAGATGGAAGGGACTCGTGACTAGAATGTCATCTTCAATTAGCTGGTAGATACGCTTAATATATACGAGCGACTGATAAGCGGGGAGTCATAACATGGGACGTAACAGTATATAAATTGAAACTAAAACATGCAAAAAAGATTTCTCGCTTGTCTACTTAACGTCAGTAATTACGAAAGAACAATTCTAGTTATTTTCTTACCAAGGTTACATCAACATAAATTGTAGATATATATCCCCCAAGAATAAATCCCAGACCCGGCCCCAGCCATGTAGCCGCATACCACACTCCGATGTAGACTGGGACCGACCTTGGATGCAGGTTCTCATCAAGATACGCCGGACCAAGAGAGAAGAGAGGCGTAGAGCCGATTCCCATGAGGATTTGCGACATTATGAAAATAAACATGTAATACCATTCGGAATCAAACTGTGTTACGCAACCGGAACTTCCTCCACCAGTGGCATTGGCCAGAACACAAATACCCGCAGCTGATTGGTTGGAAGCAGTATTAGCGGTACTAGAGACAACTGGGTGATACTCTCCAACGATTAAATGTGGAAGCACCGATAGGAGCGAACCAATACCTTAGGAAAAATAGATTGGCCATGAGTCTCCCAGCGCTTACCTTAGTAATGTTCTATACATAAAATTGACCAAAAATGCATTACCAAACTGTACACGTACATTCAAAGTTGGTGAACCAACCATTTTGTATGTGAACTACCTAAGTTATAACACATCCCTTGCAGTTTTAAAATATGTCTTTAAGCCGGCAATACATGTACAGGCCATTTATGGCTTTTCAATCAAAAGATTTCACTTAAAATCTAAACTGAATAAAATATGTTGGTTATTGTATAAAATATATCCAATAAAACAATATATTTGTGGTTTTTCTACAAAAGTGGAAAAAAAGTGAGGGTACTTTTTCTTAGTTTACTTTTCAAACACCATGTTGGCATAACTATTAGACCTGAAGAAGATTTGAACATGTTGGTTGACTGAGTATCAATTACGATCAATTTCGTAAAACTGGAAAATTTGTTCAAACTTAGAAGAGCCAGTGATTATTTTTAATGTTCCACTGGCAAAGCTTTACGCTGCTTGCAGCTTTTTTTGAAATTCTTAGCAAAGGTAATTTGACTGTACAATTCGTTTATTAAAAGTGACGTTGCGTCGCTATTGCACCCGTTTAACTCTATCACTCTTGAATCTTTTAACAACGACAACGATGTTAACAATAACTACCTTAATCAATAATAACAATAGCAAAAACAATGGTATTGGCAACAGCGACGACGTTAACAAGAATAACGATCATAAAACATACATGTATAACAACAACGTCATCATGCCGATGAGAACAATAATGACAACAACGATGGCAGCAATGAAAATAGAAATGACAACAGTAATAATGCGGCAACAGCGAAACTGGAATCCATACTTAACGTCTGTGATGTAAATCAAAAATGTACATGGAGATCTACCTTCAACTATATTTAGATTCAATTGAAAAAATAGCGCATGTTCTGTATTTGTAAATCTTTTCTATAGGTACGAAAAAAAGCCTTTGATGTGGATACTGATAATGACAATATCGATCACAACAACGACAAAAGTCACAACAGTCACAACCACGATAGCAACAACAACAACGACCACTACTAGGTCGGGCAATTTCATAGTCACTCATGTGAGTTTAGGCCTATTGCACAGAAAATTAAACAACATAATTGCATAACTGTCATTGTATCCTGTAATGCGTTTTCTGTTATAATAGGGGTCTAGAGAGTACCAACAAGTGGCAAAAAACATTTTTTCAAAAGAAATTACAGCAATGTTAGAATATTATGGATCACTAGTTTTTCCTTTCGTTCAGTAAGTGAAAGTCATCTTTAAAAGTTCTTATATATTACCCGTCTCTGAAATACTTGAAGTTTCTGGTACAGTACCTAGTTATCTCCGTTAATTAATTTACGTTTAGATCAAGTTTCTTTTCTGGTTAGGTCAATTTTTTGTATATTTAATTAACTCTACAGATAACTTATCATACCTGTGATCAAACTTCCATATCCAAGCCATTTGATCTTGTTTGTGTGCTCACCAAAATAGCTGACAAATCCAATGAGAATGAGGCCCGGAATATCATTTGCGGCTGTAATTATCCCAAGATCCTGACTGGTCATCGAAAAGCGTTTCTCGATTGCAGGGATGTTCTGCGCCAGGTAACCCGATAAAAACGCTAGACAGACAAAATTTTACAACCAAAACGAAAGTTAGTTCATTTTTGGTTCTGAATATATATACTTACAGAAGCTTAGATTTTTTCTCCCATTGGTCTTGTTGACACAGTGTCCCAACCAATTTAATCACGAGGTTTAAGTAACTACCTTTCAAATCATGCTCGGGGAGTGGGGGGAAGTAAATAAAAATATACAGATACACAAGGAAAGATCTAGAAACGCTTAATGAAACATTTGCAGGATAAAACTAAGGTAGTTGTAGTTCAATTTTTATCAGAACTCAATTGAACGAATTATTTTTTTGATTGCCGGCTTTGTGGAAATGTAGACTACAGAGAAACAGGCGAGCTAAACCAACAACCAAAGGCCAGTCATATTATATGCTACTAGTACATATTTTTACGTGGCTCCAAGGGGCGAACCATTTGATCTTTGAGGGGGGGGGGGGGGTTGGTGAGCAGAATTTTTCTTTTCATGTCCCACAGTG
>JAOBRG010358862.1:0-12766 GCA_027574985.1 Umimayanthus nakama
GTAGTTTTTTCCTTTAGAAGAATGTGTGCTTCATGTATGACTACACAGTCCAGCCATTTATCTGGAGATGATATTAGGCCATTTTCATGAGGGCCCAACTTTCCTTCAGAACCATACTTGTCTCTTGTGTGTGAGGGTGTGTGATTTTGGACAGTTCTGATATATTGCACATGCTCATTGTGAGATCTGACTGTGTGTGTGGGCTTAGCATTTGTGTTAGTGACTGTGGGCTTGGCACTTGTGTTTGTGACTGTGGGCTTAGCATTTGTGTTAGTGACTGGGGGCTTAGCATTTGTAACATTATGCAGTGAGGGTGTTACGAAGCACACAGAACACAGCCATGTTTTGGAATTATTTGGCATTCTTTTTCGGTTGAGGCATGCTTAATGAAAAAAACTTGCCATTACCACAGTCCATGTTCGAACATTTAACTAATTTGTCATTACTTTGAGGTGCAGTTTTGCATACGCAGATAGAGCCAAACTTTAAAGCTTCGCTGGCATTTGTTGATGCTTGCCTCTTGCTGCCACCTCGTTTGAATTCTGGTAGAATCCTACAGTTTGGACAGTACCATGTCTTGGGTACTGAGGTGGTACCTAAGCATGACAGGTGGAATCTGCAAATATCACACACTGGGTTACAGCACTTCACTATAGCCTCAGCTGTCTCCTTTCTGCAGTAGCACGAGGAGTCCACTTTCTGTGTTGATCTTGCCCTCAGGTTCTCTCGTCTTGTGTACCACCTGCCAAGTACCTCTGGCAAAACACAAATCCTCCAGAATGTCTGTAGTTTGGGAAGTACTCTCTCCCAGTGTTCAATATCTTGGCTAATGCGCTGCGTTACAAGCACAATATTGCCATCGGCACCAATTGCACATACAACAAAGTCACAGAACTTGCGTTTTGTTGTGAAAAGCTGCTGCTGGACTTGATAGTAATATTCATGCTCTTTGGGAAGCATGAATTGTCCATCAGCATTCTTTTTTAAACAAGATGAGGGCTTCAAAACATAGGAGTTGAAATCACAATTATCAATGCAGAGGGGGCACTTAATCTCTCCACAACCTTCTCCACAACAGTCGCAAGAGGAAAGAAAGTCAGGCGTGGCATGCATCCAAGTATGCTCTTCGTTTATAAAAAGCCCACATTTCTTGATTTTGAAGTTCACATGCTTTGTTTTCATACACTGTTCAAAAGCATGAACAGCAGTAGCTTCATGCTTGCAACCATGTTGGACAGCCTTCGTTGTGATTTTGTTTAATTCTGGGTAGCAGATCCTCTGTATCAGGGACCGTGAAGGCAATGCAGGGTCTGAATGAGCTGCAGCCTTGCTCTGGTATGCCCCAATTCTCCCTGCCCTGTGCTTAAAAAAATTAGTCCCACTTGATTGAGTGATTGTGTCTTTCTCAACTTGATTGATTTGCTGTTTAGAAATGTCAACACTACAAGTTTGGCAAACTTTTAAAAGATCGAAATAGGGAAGTTCCAAGTATTGCTTCTGATATAGATCCATAACTGTTGGTATTTTACGGCTGGGTAGCACATAACAATTAGAATATGGCTGAACCAAACTGAGCACAACTGGTTTTGCGTTGCATTTGCTGAGCTGTAGATGGAAATTTTCCATTTCCGCTTTGGTCGGAGCTGGTATTTCCGGCGTGTCATTTCCAATGGACGACTGTTCTTCTGGAATATCATCAAAATCCTCGGCCAAACTATCGATACTGGCGTCAAGATCTGCCTTCATTTTTTTTGCGGACTTAAAGTTTGCAAAACTTGGCAAAATCCACGAGCATTTCATCTTTGTACATGACAGTTTTCCATTGATTTTGGTCCAAGCCTCGAGATAAAATAAAACGTTTGCAATGTGATAACAAGCTTCGGCCAATCCTGCCTTGCAACCCGTGCAATGGGCGCAGTTGATTACGCCTTCCTTCTCTATTATTTACATGTGTTACAAGTGTTACGGGGAAAAAAATTATTACAAAACCTTGGACTTGACAAATTAAGAACAGCTTGTAAACAAAATAGGTAAAATTAATAGACTGAAATAAAAATAAAAAAAAGAACCTCTTGTTGGCAGTTGGCCTGTGTCGGGCGAGACTCATAATTGGCGCAAATTTTGTCACCTTTCGCAAGCCCTTTCATACCAGGAATTCTGTTTGACACGAGGGCTTTGCGGATGGCGGCTTCTAACTTATCGAGAAAAAGATCGGGATCAGCAGTTCAGGCAAGGCCAAAAATTTTGAACTTCATTCGACCTGCCGTTGCTTCTCCACCCGTAGTGAAAACCCCTAGGATTTCTCCTCCAACGAACAAGGAATTCGACAACCAAGACGTTAACAAAGAACGTTCTGTTTGTGGGACAAGAAATGCAATTACTCAAGTTGAGGTAGGTCACAGGGTCAACCAGAGAACAAATGATATAAGGGTTCAGCACCGCAGTTCACGTTCAAAGTAACTCTAATATGTTTTTTTTTCAGAGATGACATTGGAATCAGCTAGTTGGCTATCGTTCATGCAATGTTATTGCTTATGCATGTTCTCTTCAAATGACAATTGTCATCTACATGTAGTTGTCTGTGTAACTCTTACCTTTTTCCAAATACTTTTTCGTAAAGTATCTTAAAGATTAGACGAAGCTTGTTTATACTTTCAATGGTAAAACTTTAATTTACTGGCACTAGTGCGTCAGCTGAGCGAAAAACGAAACGCTGTGAAACGAAACTAATCGGTTAGCAGAAGCGCAGTTTTGTAATACTAAGTGAGTCCAGACATTTTATATTTAATGTTTTACCGGAACTTTTTTAAGAATTTTATGCCGGGGGTCGGAATAAAAATGAAAATAAAATATCATACAAAAGTTTGAAAACTGGATAATATCGTAAATAAAAGACATATAGTCATGCAAACAATTACAACAATTTTGAAGGAACATGGTTTCTTGATTTTGGAAAAAAGCTGCTCATGCGTGCTTCGAAGCAACAGAATATACCAATTTGGTAGGTTTAAATTTCACGTTTCCAAGCTGGACCCTCATTGTTAAGACTGTAATCTGGAACACACTGCTGTATGGCGCAGAGTCGTGGGAATTAAGAAAAGATGATATACGAAGGCTAGAAAGCTGTGAAATGTGGCTTTGGAGAAAGATCCTGAACATCTCCTGGTCAGACAAAGTCTGTAATAAAGAGGTACTTCGGCGCCTGGGAGAAGAGAGGTCAATTATATCCACCATTGACAAGAGACAAAGAGCTTGGCTGGGACACACATCGCGTCACGGTGATCTTCTCCCTATTATAATAGAGGAAAGAGTGGAAGAAAGAAAGCCTCCTGGGAGACCAAGAGTGGGAGTACTGGACGGAATCAAGAACGGCAGCTCACATCAATCAGTTAAGAGAAAAGCTTTAGAGAGGGAACTGTAGGGATGGACCTGCTTCTAGGCAGAACACGCACACACACACCCTCAGTTACTGATTCCACATTATATTGCTAAATTTAATTTAATATTTTGGAGCTCATTTAGCAAACTAACTCTTTTAAAAAAAGAAATTCGAGAGCTCGTAAATGCTAAAACACTGATGGATTTATTTGGGTATGGTAAATGGGGGAGGGGTTTGGGGGGTTTCAAAATGGTGCCTCCCCACCCCCATTGTTAAAGTATGCAAGGGGAGCCCTTGGGTTGACTATAATGAGAAGTATCCATTATAATAGTAATCAAAACTACAAGCAATTGATATACTAGCTAAACTAGAAAACATCTGTATTCAACACTAAAATTTAAGTTTCAAGAAAAATGCTGTTTCCATATATTTTGAAGTTCAATGTGATTTACGAATCCGGTAAGAAGAGTGGTGAAACACCCAAAGAGCTTCATCGACTTGGGAAAGCATTAGCACGACCACGGGGAAGCAAATTCAAGAACTTGGCAGAACCAGTAATGCAGAGCCCAAACCTAAAAAAGGCGATAGAAGACCATGTGTGCTCTGACATTGCCAAAGAGTGCAAACAACTGTGTAGCACTTAAGACCCCTCCTTTCTCAGAGCCTCAACAAAAGATCAATTTAATGACATTCAGCTGAGAGTCAGTAGAGTAGGAAAGGAAACTCAGAGCAAAGCACCTTTGCTGCACAAGTACCTTGTTGCTCCAATAAATCCCCAAATGCCCTCATTTGGTCCAGAGAGAAACCCAGGGATTTGCACAGCTGCATGCATCCTTTTAAAGCTTCATGACAAATTAATGAATTCGGTTTCTTATGAGATTAGCAGTATACTCAAAACAGGAAAGACTTCAAAGAAGGTTACTAAAGTCCTTGTTACATTTTTAACAAACCCTAAAAACTCACTAATTTTTTCAAGTACTTCTCAAAACTCTCAAAACAGGAAAAATCTCCAATAAAGAAACAATAATAGTTTTTAAAAAATATTTAAAAAAAGCAATTGTTCCTAAATATGTAACAAGGTCTTACCCAATTTCAAAAATCCATTTACTGTATTTCCAGTTTGTTAATTTGAATAACCAGCAGGTTGTGTCACTGATGAGCTCCCTGTCAAAATTCTTATGATACGTGGCATAGTCTCAAAGTGTAAAATTCAAGATCAAAAATGTTACTTGCCAGTTGTCATTGCGTCTTATAGTTAAAACCGATGTGCTCAAGCAACACATAATTCTAAGTTAACTCGAATGAAAAAATAAAAATTTCTGAAAAGTAAGACTTATGTTTTGAACTTGGCAATCTAAGACAGAATGCTCATACTGCTTGAAACACTATACAAATGTCCCCCACCAGTCCTATTTCAATTAAAAGATTTAGAATTTTGCAACTAAAACTAAAGTTTTTTGTAAAATCTAAATATGCCTGGCAAAATCAAACAGCAGAGGGTTTCTTTGAGACTACTTAAGAATCCCCCCTTAGTTTAAGCAGAAGAAAATGGCAAAACGTAACCAAATTAAATAAATATAAAAAAGTCAAAATGCTACCATTTTTCCCTCCAGCATGTTACTTAGTTCCAAATAAGTTCAGTAATTCAATCACAAAGCAATATTGCTCTTTCATTTTTCAGGCCCTTATCAGGCTCAATCTTCTTTTCATCACAATTTCGCCCAAAAGCACAAATAACTCAAATGAGCTGATTGGGGAAAAACTGCGATATCAGACTCAAACAACGGAAGCAATCCAGTGAAGATGATCTGAACAGGGAATTGAAGATTGAACATACTAGTCCTGGTAATACAGAACTGAAGGGACAACAAGAGCATTTTCTCAGAAAGGAAGTGGAAGCAGCTAGACCAACAAGTTGCAACCTTGTTATTGACAATTTAGACATCTGAGTGTCAGCTGTTTAATGTTTGACTTAGGCATATGAGTGTTAGAATGCAGCGCTGGCACTTCTTCACGTAAGTAGTGATGTTTTCGTGAATTTCAGGTCAAAAACAGCGATTTCGAGCGAGTTGCAAAGTCCTCTCAACACCGTGATGGCCCAACTGGTCATGCACTCCTTGGCGAATTTGCTCTTTAAGGGTTAATCATCCGCTCAACACCTCCATCAAGTTGGTCATGAACCGTCCTGTACAATAACCCATCTTTGCGATGAGTTCGATTCCACTGCTTTAGTGGTGTGGCTTAGTTGACGCAATCGCGCCAATTATCTTGTAGTGTTTCTAGGGTTTAAGACAATTGCTTCCCAACAAGTCACCCTAGTATCCCATAATTCGCAGTTCCAACATAAAATATCAGTCACCTGCGCCAATTCATAAAGATAAACGAGCCCCGATCTTAAATTTAAAAAGTGAACTAGTTTCATTTGCTCAAATGATGACGCATGCACGCACGTGTCACACAATCCACCGAGAATAGCTGTGGAATGATTTGGAAGATTTTCGGATGCAACGGCTGAGAGAGTAGCAATTTGCTGTTCATTTTAGGACATTGTTGGAGGAACTTGCTCTTCCTCTTGTACAGAAAAAGTTCGATTTCCAGGAAAAGCAGTACCGTTGCTTTCTTGTGACAAAGATATTACAACTCATAGGAAATCACTGGAATTTACTGACGTTTAAAAAGAAATACTTTATTCTTGCACGTTAGTCTTTTTTTCTTTACGGAGTTGAAAGGCCAAGGAACTGTCGCGGTTACACTAACAATCTGTTCATCGCACATGCTTCACACTTGGTATGGGAGGTACAGATGCTCCAAAAAATGTCGAGTTCCAGCTGAAATTTCTGGCCATGGAGCAAATCCAAGCAAATGGCCCAAATCTGAGCGCGGATTGGGAAAGGCTTATTCACGCGCCGTATTAGAAAAAAACCAGTTTTCATTCCTGTTGGTTCGGGTACGTTGAATTTCAACTGTGTTTAGGGTATTTATAGTTTATCCGAGTTGTGGTTTAAACTAACCAGTTTCCTTTTTATGTTTCTTGCATGGCTGCAGCCAAAAATTTGAAGACATGCGTTCAGCGTGACAACATGAATTTACGATGCCAATGGTTGTACGTTCTTGCGTGCCGATTTTAATACACGTAGCAGAAACCAGCAATTTACAGATGATGGAATCAAACAATTTGTGGAGAGACAGCATAACCAAAAAACTGTGAAGAAAACAAACTTGGATGTGAAAACGTTACTCAGGTTTCTCCAAGACGAGCCGTATTCACAGAAACGAAGTTTTTGTGAACTCTCGACAGCTGAATTTGACAACTATTTTTCCCATTTTCTGTTAAAGATTAGGAAGCAAGACGGAAAAGAATATAAACTAGATTCCCTGAAAAGTTACCGAAATTCCATCGACCGTTTTCTGCGGGAAAAAGACTATGGATACTCGCGGGTTGAAAGTCGTGAGTTCTCGAAACATGGAGAAGTACTGAAGGCAAAGAGGAAAGAATTGATATCGAAAGGAAAAGGCAGAAAGCCAAATGCTGCTGATTCTCTGTCAAAGGAAGATAGAACACAGCTATACAAGGAAGGATATCTGGATAGGAAAGACCCACAGACATTACAAACAACCGTTTGGCTTAACAATACATCTACCTTGCACTTCTGAACGAGAAGTTGTCAAGAAAATTATGACATGAAATGGGGAGATGTATCTGAGAAGTCCACTATTGATAGAAAATCTTATTTACAAATTGAGAAAAGGTTATCGAAGGGTAGAGATGGTAGTGTTCCCGGATTTCATTCGTACAGGTCTTTTAAGCCGAAAATGCTTGAAACAGCTGGACCTAACTGCCCGGTTGAGACTTATCGAATTTATAGACAGAATCGGCAAACGAACTGCTCGACCCAGAAGCACCATTATACCTCCAGACCATCCAAAACCCTTCTGGTGAAATTTGGTTCAAGAAACAACGTCTGGGAATTGACACTCTTGGAAGAATTTTGAAGAAATGGGGGTAGGAAGACAGTGGTAGGAAGACACTGACGGACGACTTCTGCGATGCAGACATACTGGGTTACAGAATAATTCAACTCGCAGGCCATTAAAGTGTGGTGTCCATACAAGACTACCACAAAAGAGCGAAAAAGACAAGAACAAGAACAAGAAATGTCCCGTATAGTCAGTACCAGTACCACCAAAAACAATGCGACAGAAGTGACAAGCAGCCCGGCAAGCCAACTTGCAGCTGCACAGACGCAGCTCTTTGGACCCAACACAAACATTTCCTAAGGAAAAATTACCATTAACTTTGTAGCTGGTCATCATTCTATTAGTACCATCTACAGCCCCCAGCAAAAATTTAGACGACTGTGCCCTATCTTCGAAAGCAGCAGCAAGGAAAGCTAGCAATATTTTGAATTGATGAATGTGAATCGTGTTGTATAGTTGAAGATTGGGCTTAACAAGTGTTTTGAACCCTTTCCTTAAATGTTGTGTCAATCACTGACTTCTTTTTTCATGTTAAATATATTTTGCATTTTGCAGTCTATTTCAGACTTTTTGACGCTCCACTGATGTTTTTTGTGCTGGCTTTCCGGCCAGTTTAATCAATCTTGTGTAAGAATTCAACTAGCAATTATGTATGTTTTATAGAAACAAACAATACAAATCAACTGAAAGTGTTGGACACTTTTTTCACTTATGTAGATTGCATTAGAAATCAAATCTTTTGGTTTCACGTCAACTTCCTACTTGTATTTGTATACCATACTTCAGAATTCAGTATTAAACTACTGAGGAGGTAAGACGTGTAGTCTGGCACATTTTATTGAGTTGCGTTTTTCACCTGACACATGGGATGAAACAGCCCGTTGTGGGATCCCTGTGCACGAGAGTAGTCCATCTCGTAGTGGGAGGGCGATGGATGATTTTAGCGCCTGCAGTGTCGCAATATCATACGTCATCAGCGGTAGTCCGTTGCGGGAGCAATGACTGCGCCATTGAGCACATGGTCGATCTCTCGATTTCTGGCCGCATTTGGGAAAGGTAGGTGAAAGTTTATCATGTCAAATTATACTTTTTTCGCTCGTGGAAGTATTCATCAAGGTGATAATCGTTTTAGCGATATTTCTAGAGGAAGACAGTGTGCTTTTATGAGTTTTTCAGCTTTATTACGGGCTAATTCGTGCTGTAGTTTGACATGGACAACCGAAACTATCGATGGAATTCTATTCGAAGGTTTTGAAGAACGCTCTATTCCTGATGAAGAAAACGATTTCCTTGAACTATCTGTCTGATCGAATCCTTTCTTCAACGATAGAAACAGCCACAAAACAGAAAACTGCCACAATCAAACTCACTCGTGACAAATATAAAATACAGAGATTTATATCAGGGAGCAACCAATTCTATATTTTTCAAAATGACTCTCCATATGTCAGTTTACAAACAGCCTTGATGAGTATTTTTACAAGTGATAACTATGCATTTATAATACTAGACGGTTGCTTATGGCTTTGATTTAACATGCAGACAATTGTATTTATGTTTTTGATTTTGCTTTCTTATATTTTGTACTTGCAGTTTCACTTCAAACTCTAATCAAATGGAGGTCAATGATGATGCTGGTCAACCAGGTATGAAACAACTGATCTGCCATAATCCAATACGTAATACACTACAAATATTTGTTTTTTCTTGTATTTAAACATGTAGAACAATGCTAGGTATACATGATATAGATACTCCTAATTGCTAAAATAATGTCTATGAAATGCATCGGCACTTTTGGAAAACACAAAAGAGAGTATTCAGCTTGAATAGTTTTCCTTTCAATTTTGACTTGTTCCTGATACACTAAGGCGCTCAAGCTCTAATAGTTCACAAAATTTTTGCAATTAGATGTGTTATTCTTATTATCTAAGAAACTAATTTCTTCTTTATAGGCTGCTCGAATGAAATTTCTGAAAATGATGACCTTCTAGGGTACATTTCACATGTCTCCAGAGGCGCAAAAAAATATTTCAATTGTCATATCCACACCAAAAACGAAACAAGAAGAGCAGTGTGTTTTTCCCCAGAGAAAAAGCATATCATGACAAAAGTATAAGAGCAAAAATCACCAGTCAAAATAAGCAAGTTCTGCATCAATTTGAATTCACTAAGTAAAGACATCGTTCTAAACAAAAATACACAGATTTCCCCAACAGTACTCTCTGGTGAAAATGCCTTCACTCCTGTTATCGTGTCAACCGACGAAGTAGCACCCTTAGATGCTGTGCAGATGTACTTCGGGACTTCCGGCCGAGCATCCTTAAGTGACTCCTGGGGTGAGCCTCGCTGCCAAGTTGCCATGCTTTCCGGGTTCTCGGCGGTGCGAGCACTCAGAACTGTTTTGTTTGAGTTTGTTGTAGTTTGCATGCAATTCAAGTCTATCAGGAACGTTACATGGTTTCAGAAGTGGGATTGTTCAATGTTTGGTATAATTTAGTTGACAATGCCTCGGCAAGATACAGAATCGCCTTACTCTTCGACGGCGCCTGCTGTCCAACTCATCAACCTTCCACTGCCGCCTAAACTCGAAACGAATCATGGAGATCTCGCCTCAAACTGGCGACGTTTTCGCCTCATGTGGAATAACTACGAAATAGCCTCTCGCCTCAAATATGAAGCCAAGGAAATGAGAACGGCCACTCTGCTTACATGTATCGGACAAGAAGCACTCACGACCTTCGAAGGGCTTGACTTCGAAAGGCTTGACTTAGAAAATAAAACGGAAAGACAAGACATCGACATAGTATTGCAAAAGCTAGAAACATTTTACCTGGGGGAAACCAACATAATATACGAACGATTCAAGTTCAACCAACGCTCCCAGGAGAACGGTGAGTCATTTGATGCCTTTCTAACTGCCCTTCGTACCCTTGCCAAATTGTGTGACTATGGCTCACTTACTAACTCTCTAATTAGAGACAAGATTGTTGTGGGAGTACGTGACAGCCGCTTAAGCAAAAAGCTATTGCAGTCACGTGATCTCACCCTCAATACTTGTATAGATATATATGTGTAGAACAAGTGAGAGTAGCAATCAGCAAGCCAAACCCATGTCTCAGGGGGGAAGGTAGGAGTAAGCATAGTGCAAAACAAACATCGACCTCCAAAAGTCGAGCATGTTGACCGCATGCCTATCCAGCGTACTCAACGGTCACGTGAATCCCCCAAGCGCTTGATAAATTCCTTCTGTGGTCGCTCTCACCGCAGAAAGAAAGAAGAGTGTAATGCGTGGGGTAAGAAATGTGCACGTTGCGGGTTAGTCAATCATTTTGCAGCCTTCTGCACCACCCCCCCCTGCCAGACCCAATGTACATGCTGTTGATGACCGGAATGCTGACAGTGACAGTGACAGTTAATTCTATGGTCACAGCATCGTTCCCCAAGAAACTCTATGCAACAATAGTGATTAACACCTATGACATCCAGTTCCAATTAGACTGTGGGGCCACTACCAATGTTCTCCCCCTTGACACCTACTGCAAACTGTTTGATGACCCCAACTGTGATCGCCTCATTGGGACCACCACTACCCTTGTAATGTATGACAAGAGTGTAATGTCAGCCCTGGGAAAATGTGCTTTGGAGGTGACAAATCCCAAGAACAATGAGAAATACCCCCTAAATTTTCTAATTGTTGACCGGGGACTCAAACCCTTACTTGGAGCTCCTGCAGTCCAGCAACTAAGACTTATGACAGTCAACACAGAAAATATAATGTCTGCTGATACCCTTACACAAGAAGCCCTGCTTGATATATATGCTATGTTCCACGGGGAAGGGAAGCTTAATGACCCCCTGCAACTCCAAGTAAATGAGAGCGTCCGATCTGTGCAATTACCAGTACGGAAAGTCCCCATTGCTCTCAAAGGCCCTCTCAAAGAGGAACTGGACCGCCTTGTTGGTCTAAACTTCTTAGCCCCTGTTGCAGAGCCGACTGAATGGATATCAGCAACAGTTGTAGTGAAGAAAAGTTCTGGTAAGATTCGCTTGTGCATAGACCCTAAGCCTCTGAACCAAGCCCTTAAAAGAAATCACTATCCACTCCCAGTGGTGGAAGAACTACTCCCTGACCTTGCCCAAGGCAAAGTATTCACTTCTGTAGACGCAAAGAATGGATTTTGGCATGTCCCCCTCGATACATCCAGCAGTTACCTCACAACCTTTGGCACGCCAAAGTCTCGATTTTCAAATACTATTTTTTTATGAATCCTGTACTTTGCACAGTTCACAACTGTTACATTTCTAGTTTGCGACCTCCAATTCACGAAAGCCCGGAATTGGAAAATGGACGATGCGACAATAAACTACGGTTAGTACAAAACATGTATATGTATTACTGTGTCAGTGATACCGGTGTAAGTTGTACGATTTCCGAAGGGCATTTGTCAGTACACGACGACTATTCAATGTAAGGAAGAAAGGAATGCATGTCATATAATAGCAACAAAAGATAAGTGTACGTCTCGCAGTTTCTTTTCATACTGCTTTCTTAAATCAATGATCAGGCAGATTCTCGTGTTTTTATAGATGTATCGTGCGCATCAGCTGTTGAGGAAAAGTCTATACAATGTAACTTGTTAGATGCATCACCTGATGCCATTATCAAGTATAGATCAGCATGGAATAGGGAGTGAAAAAGACGGCAATGATGACGACTTTGATGATGATGATGATTGTGATGACGAAATGCAAGACCAAACCTCTCAACCAGAATTTGAAGATTTTCCGGAAGATCTAGATGAGGATATGTAAATTCAAATAAAGATGTTATGTCGTTATATTACTCAATTAAGCACCTGCACAACTAAATTAGGATAAAAGTATGTGACTTGTATAAAATGCCAGTAAAAATGTAAATATGAATCCACTATGTTTGCAATCCTTTTACACAGAACCATGTAGGTTCTTCCATTATAAGCAAAGTTATATGTTCTGGTACTAAGCTTTCTCAAGTATATTAGCCTTATATATTGTTCTGTTTTCCCATTGTAAAAACTTTGACTGAAAAAAGCAAATTAAGTGTAATCTATTATATCTTTATTATTACAGTATCTGATCTCCAAAGAAGAGGTCGGATCATTAATCTCAATTAAATGAAATGTGCCAACTTTTATTGCTGCAACCACAGTGCTATAGCTGGCCAATTTTTTTGGGGGGGGGGAGGAGGAAGGGGGCAATTGTATCGAAAGGAAAATTTTTAAGTTTTCATTCCTTAAATCGCTGCAAGCGAATCAGAATATAAAAACTAGCCCATATACATATATCTCTCTATATATATATACCAGTGGAATAATGCATAAATGTTGCCAGAGTGCTCAATAGAAAAACTAGAGCAAAAATAAATAA
>JAOBRG010358884.1:0-12765 GCA_027574985.1 Umimayanthus nakama
AATGAATATCGCAGTAAATTATCGAATGAATATCGCAGTAAATTATCGAATGGATATCGCAGTAAATTATCGAATGAATATTGCAGTAAATTGTCGAATGAACATCGCAGTAAATTATCGAATGAATATAAGAGAATTATCGAATGTATATGAGAGAATTATCGAATGAATATAAGAGAATTATCGAATGAATATGAGAGAATTATCGAATGAATATGAGAAAAATATCGAATGTGTATGAGAGAATTAGCGAATGAATATGAGAGAATTATCGAATAAATATGAGAAAATTATCGAATGTATATGAGAGAATTATCGAATGAATATGAGAAAATTATCGAATGAATATGAGAGAATTATCGAATAAATATGAGAAAATTATCGAATGAATATAAGAGATTTATCGAATGAATATGAGAGAATTCAAATGAATAAGTTTTGTTGCCAATATTTACAATTTATCGAAGAAATATTTGATTATCGAATTTTGCTACATTTCGGCAACCATAGTATGCTGTTTTAGAGTTGCTTATGCCAGTCAGTCATGAAAGTAAATGGAAAGAATTAGTCGTGGGATAAAGTTAAGATTTAGGTTAAAGGTAAACTTTGGTTGAGTTTTGGGACTTATATATAAAATATGGCTTGTTACTCATTGATTCAGTAAGGTTAGAATGATATGCTTACAATTTTCGCCCGTTAGGTTTTAACTCCATTTACACTACAGGAAAAAAAACCCGATGAATTTCGGCAATGGTAATATTTTTTTCCCATCGAGGCAAGGATGAATTCGGTAAACTGCAATCACCTTGTTCCGGGATTTAGGACAACATCCAGACGTTGTTCTTTTTCAAAAGACACTATAAAGGTAAGGCAGTTTTAACCATCCTTGCAATTTACCATCCTTGCCTAGCCACTTTTTCTGAAGCGTAAATGTGGTTTTGGTGTGTAGCTGACGTTTTGAGGTCTAGCTCGAGCTTCGTCAGAGCAGCTATAAATAAGAACATCATGGACGAAAAACATATGAAAAACCATATGAACACTTCTTGACCAGAATCTATATTTACCTTACTCACCAACGCAGAAAAGAGCAGTTTGTTTAAAACTAGTCTCGCCGGCAATGATGTAGCTAGGATAGGCTATAGAGCTAGGATAGGGACAGGGTTATAGAAATGGCTAGGATGGGGCTTAGATTGGACTCAGACAGGCTGTTAGGGATAAGAAAAGGGCTGGGCCAGGAGCGAGCTTCAGTTTTCATGTTTTAATATTCCGAATTAATATGTTTTGTAACACTCTGTTCATATCTGAATCACACATTTGAAAACCAACAAAGACAGTCGCTTTGGAATCTGATTCAGACTTTAATACTTGTTGTTGAAAAATACTGAATTAAAAAGCATGAACGGCACAGTTGAAGCAGACAAAGAAATACTAAATGAGATTCAAACAGCAACTAAAATAAGTAAGCAATAAGTGACAAATTGTCATACAATTACAGGGTTAACATAAAAACAAGCTTTTTGAAGTTTTTGATTTGTTTTACTTCTTTAACTTACCGGTAAATCCGAAAATAGATGTTTGTATGGCAAAAATGTTAAGAATGTAAACATTAGTAAATTTTATGTATGTTTACAAACATATGGAAATTGGCACAAAAGCCTTATATAAGCTATCATAAAGTGGTGTTCCTGTTTGTGATATTTAGTAAGTAACCTTTGCTTTTAGTAAAAATACTCAGTGAAAATCGAAACTGAAAGTTTTTCAAATCATGGAAGAAGAAATAGACAAGGTTGCATTTTAATCCCCCCGTTAATCAGTTCAGTACGTTTTACTTAAAAATAGTTCCCTTCAATCCCAAATGGATACTAAACTAAACTGTCTTCTGTATGCGGAAATGATATTGTTTTCATTTCCAAAACAAATGAAGCATTACATTTAGAAATCATCGCAGTTAAGTGAGGAATGTGTCATGGGGGTCTATCATGAAAACTGAGACATTGCCTGATATTTGAAAGCAGTTTTCCAAAAGTTCCAGAAAACGCTATGACGATAAATTTTATTTTAAAATTAAAAACAATATTGAAACTTTATTTCTAGAGACACCTTTAAATTACACGTCTAATTAAAATATATATAAAGATAACAGTCAATGATTGCAGTCAAACGACTCGCTACATTTGACAGTTGATGTTCTAAGTGTCTGGTATTCTTTTTCACTGAGGGATCCTGCCCTTCCCAAGTAACCTCTTTAAGCCTTTGTAAACTTCGTAAATCTTTGAGTATCCAGGAGATATACATACAAACATACAGGCATACCTAACTATCTACCTACCTACCTTCACACACAGAGACATACATGCATACGGACATTTCATTTGCGTTCATTCAATTTGTCGCTAATTACTATCTTAATTTCCCAGGACACTCCCATCTGGCTCAGTTGGTAGAGCAACGGTGATCTGTTCCGGCCGGAGGCTCGTTGGTTTGGACCCAAGCAGGGTCAAAAATAATTTTTACTCTTTTTCCGTGTGAGCCCGTTTAATTCCTAGGATACTTATTAAAGCACTATAAATTTATCACATGCACACCTATTTATATATGCCTAATATAATTAGAGGCCAAATCTGACTGGTTACCCCCTCATATATAAACATTGTCGCACACTGAGGCTGAGCCATGATATTTCACCAACACTGAGCAAATTACTTTTTGAAAAGAGAGGAATGCAAGAACTTTTACATGTATTAGTTCCCGTGTTTGGTCGCAAGACTAATGGACTATGATTATTGTCCTCATAATAGTTGCTAAAATATTGACAATGTTTGTTAAATTACAGCTAAACGTTTAGAAAATATGTTCTCAACGTCAGTTTGCTTTTAAACCGAAACCGAAGTAGTAGTAGTAGTAGTAGTAGTAGCAGTAGTAGTAGAAGTAGTAGTAGTAGTAGAAGTAGTAGTAGTAGTAGTAGAAGTAGTAGTAGTAGTAGTGCAGTAGTAGTAGAAGTAGTAGTAGAAGTAGTAGTAGTAGTAATAGTAGTAGTAGTAGTAATAGTAGTAGCAGTAGTAGTAGTATATAGTGGTACTTGTAGTGGTAGTAGTAGTACTAGTAGTAGTAGTAGAAGTAATGTAATGTAATGTTATGTCATACAAGCTTTATTGGCCTGATATAAACCTTTTACATATTGCCAAAGCAGTTTTTTTTTATTTTAAAAGAGGCAATAATTACATTATTAATTATAAATTTAAAAAGAAATTGAAGCTGTTCAGAAGTAGTAGTAATAGTAGTAGAATCAGTAGTAGTAGTAGTAACAGTAGTAGTAGTAGTAGTAATTTTATTATTATTATTAGTAGTAGTAGTAGTAGTAGTAACAATATTAGTAGCAGTAGTAGTAGTAGTAGTAGTAGTAGTAGTAACAGTAGAAGCAGCAGCAGTAGTAGTTGTATTATTATTATTATTATTATTATAAGTAGTAGTAGTAGTAGCAATATTAGCAGCAGCAGTAGTAGTAGTAGAAGCCGTAGTAGTAGTATAAGCAGCAGTAGTAGTTGTATTATTATTATTAGTAGTAGTAGTAGTTGTTGTTGTAGTCAATATTGTACTACTTCTTCCTCGCCTACACTTCTATAAAACAGTAAGAAAGCTCCGAAGTAACCGAATTTTCGATGTCTCAATACATTACCAAAATATGGCAACTTGAAACTGTATTTTGATGAGCAGACTATTTATATTATAGCCATATTACAAACCAAGAGGTGGGGAAAAAGTGTTATATATTTACAATGAATACTGTACTCAGCATAAATACAAGTGCCAGTAGAACCTAATTTGCAGAACTAGAGAAATAGTTTATCGGGCCTTATAGAGAGGATCGAGGGTACAAAGCACGGGCATTTATCCATTTTTTCAGTTGTTAAAGAAATTTTATAATTGACATACAAGATATTTAATGATCAATTTACTTTCATAATTGGAGAGGAAGCTACCTAGTATTTTCACAATACCAAGAGTCTTGCTTTCTGCCGTTATAAAGCTAAAGCTGAATTTGGTCTTGTTAGGTTTAAGCGACGCAAACGGCCATGCTGTTCTTTCCTTGAACCAAAAGTAAAAACTGAACGTGACATTATTCCAAAACAAACTAATCACTATAAAATTATCATTCTACTTGAGTTTAAAAACAAAATCTAGGAATTCCGGTTTCCTGCCAAGCTTGGTTTTTAGCTTTGATATTTAAAAGATAAAACCGAGCTCTCGAAAGACGCAATGAAGCATCACGAAGAACAAGCCAGTTGTGCAGTACTCTACTATTTTAAATAGAGTTTCTGTGTACGGAGAAGAAGAATATCTAACATTCTCTTCAAGTTTTTCATGGACTACATGAAATCTGTCGTCATTTTTAACGACTTAATTCGTTTCTTGTTCCAGTAATTACACGAGGACTAAAACAATTGTTAACTGTTTGAAGCTTCTATCTCTCTGAATTTTTGACAATAGCTTATTATGTGGTCAGAAACACCAAATTCAAGTTGACAATCGTATTGTCTCGTTCATTGGTTCCCTGCCGTTTTGTATTCTTCTAAAAATTACAGAACGTGCATCGAAAGACTCGAAGCTACTAACCTCCCGCAGAAGTGAATTTTTTCCTAATTGTTTAATCTAAATGACTTAATTAGCCTTACACTATAAAACTATTAAGAAAGCTCGATTAATGGATTTTCTGCAAGAGGGCTTTGACGCTTGTTGACCCCAAAACCATCGCCCAGCAAAGTTTCTCAAAACAAATTTCAAAGGCAGATTTTGTTGTTTGAAGTTCCTTTGGAGGACGCTTCACAAAAGGCAAAACTTCCTAAGACACTTTTGACTTTTAATATTTCACTTCCTTTTATCCTTTACAAATGAGCGATATTGGCGCTAGTATTTGGAAACTTTCAAATGTTTAACGCTGTTTTCAAGTCAGACAAAGACAGTGGCCTGCTCCACATTGTCACAACCTATCGATATATCATAAGTCATGTGGAACCGATTCAAGCTCGAAGGTTTATCTTTTCAAAAGCTTAATGCTTTTCGTTTTGACACCTCGTGCACTATTGAAGTCTATTGACAATTTGTAAAGACAATCGCTGACATGATTTTGCATAATTGACACAAGCAGCACACACAAATTTCAGTTCAAAAGTTTAATACGTAGTATAGTTTCAAGCCTAAGCTACAGCACAGCGAATTCTATTTATTTATAATTATATATATATTTATATATCATATACGTCATATATATAACATATATGACTGGAATAACTTTATCTACGAAGAATTTATATTTACAAAGATATAGAAAGCTCACGACACTGTTCGAGTGATTACAGTCGAGAAATGCAGCTTAGCGTGCACTGTAGAAGATGCACAAGTCTAGAACAATATTCAGTCTACGTCTTTGACGTTCGCTTGTCCCTAGGTAGAAAATTGTTTCAGGCGATATTTGGCTTTCTCTTGTAGAGTTCAGCTTCTTTTCTTAACTCAGTCTCTGGCAGCGCCTCAACTTGTTCTCGCTGCGTAGCAAACGACGAAGATTTCTGCAAATAAAAATAGATTTAAAATCATGAGTAACACGCAAGATAACTCATTCTAATGACGATTTTGCATTCTACAATCTAACTCAACACTTTCAAATGTATCACTTTCTTTTTGAAGTGGCCAAAATGACGCGTTATGCTCAGTGACGTTTTTATAGACGTAAAAACCTTACGATCGCGATGAAGTACACTGTACTCGTAAGGCAAGCTAGCAACTGTCAGAGATTATTAATATTCTATAGTACCGGCTGAGAGAGCCGGTATGACTCAGTAACGGAAGTAATTTATTTATTAACAGAACTGATCAGCCTCTCTGTATTGCATTACTCAGGTGGCCTAACCTAAACTGGCATCAAAAACCAATGACTTTATATCGCAGTTCCACTAACAAGCTTAAACTTGTCTATTATGCATTGGTACAGCAAGCAAAGTTAAAATATATAAAGTTTCTACTTTGACACACACCTTTTCTTGTGGCGACGCCTTAGTTTCCTGCAGACCAGTCCTGCTGCACAAGGGCAGTTGTGGTTGAGGCTGTAAGCGATGCCGCCGGACGACACAGTACAAATCTCGTCTTGTTGCAGCATTCTCTTGCAGATAAACTCCCCGTGTGTTTTGGCGCAGCACAGACCTTTGTTGCAGTCTCGATCTTTTTTGCATTTCGAATCTTCTAATCCAGCGGGCACAATCCTCCTACATTTACCAAACATGCATTCCATTCCGTTGCAGCACATGTGGTTGCGCCTGCAATGCGTGCCCATGGGTTTGCAGTTGTGACAGCTGCCGTAGTGGCGATGGCAATACTTGCCGTTTCCACAGTGCTTGTCTTTCTTGCACTCGACTTTCTGCAAAGAGGGGAAAAAACCGGCGATCACGCGTGTGTCCTACTGGAAAAACGCGATGTATGAAAATATTTATGCAAGAGAGTAAATAAAGTTTGTTGCTGATTTTTACCTCAACAGTAACTGTATACAGGGCGGTATTGTTTTTTTCTTCCGAGTTCTTGTCAACGGTCGGATTCGGCAAACTCCACATCCAACTCCACACGACACACTGACTGGTTTTCACAAACACTAAAAACAAAAATATTGAAATGAAAGGCCTCATGCTTGGAAGTTTGATGTTGTTTCTATACTGGCGTCAATGAACTGGCCTTGTACGTTGAAATCAACAGCTTTATGCAATGGATCAAGCAATAATCTGACAGTACCTGTCAAAGGCGTTTAGCACGTGTCATTAACACTTGAACTTGAACAATGTTGTCAGTTGGCGGCCAATAAATTGCTTTTTCAAGAGTCCGTAACAATAGAACAGAGTCAATTAAGCGAGGGGGAGGAGAAAACTAATTAACAAGGAGGAGAGAATTGCCCGGAGTGTTGGGACGTAATTGATTATAGCTAATTAATGCCCCGTTTTATACATGGGGAATAAATGGTTAGCAACAAAAGTGACGACTTGATGATCTATGGCGTCACAACATTTGACAACAACTGAAAAGAACTTGTGCTTATAGTAAAAAATAACTCCAAACGCTATTGAAATATGTTTGTTTCCGCCTTGGCCTATTGCGTATCTACTCTTCTTTCTCATGTTATTAAGACAGAAATAATTTCTAGCCGTTTTGTTCAACGTCTGGGAGCATGTGTGGAGCAATCACTTGTTTCTAGAAAATTGACCCATGCGAGAAGAAAACTTCATTTGGTGTACTATTAATATAGTACCGCCTCCATTGTCCAGTTCTTTTTGTTGAGTAAATCACGCTGTTTTATTTGCACCGGCTACTCAAATTTTCTAACAGCAACGTAGAAAATGGAAAGGAAAAAATAGTTGCCGTGCAACTACCCAGACTTGAGTGACCGTTATTTTTTAAAATAGAAGGAACAGCACATAGGAATTTTAAAAATGTTATTGGATCGGTCCGCTTCGCTCAACCTTGCGCAAGAATTTTTTTCGAAGTTGCCTTACGTTCTCTCACACATGATTTCACACAATACACAAACATATTTGTTAATGTCTAGCACTTTGTAAAGCAAACGATTAAACCATTGTGTGCATGAATTAATTGATAGTATTTAGTCAGAGGTCGCTCAAGATCACTGTTATTTAAACTGAAACTGGCTCACAATATCGTCTCAAAGAATGAAGCAATATAAAGAGAACAACGCAATGGATTAGTCTCCCAGCAAACATAACAAAAGAAGAGTTCTAACTAAAATTAGACAAAAGTCAAATCCGTTGATCAAAAGTACGTACACTATTCGTAATGAAACACAATTATAATTCTTTGCAGTCGAAGCTGAAATAGTTATATTGTAATGTGGCAGCGAATACCAGAAATTATTGTGATTGTGTATTGATTTTGAAAATAAAAGACTGAAACGATTAGTTAATTTTTGTTTAGTTGAAATGTGTGAAAACTATGAACTAAAGAACATATGTACGGCACACCAAACGAACTATGAGAGTTTTCTGGCAATATTCATTTATGAAGTACACGAAGTTTTTTTCATATCTTTTTATAACTGGTGCCCAAGCAAACGTTAATGTCATTAGAGATTTCTTCAGACTGCAGGGTACTGAACAGTAGAAAAACACGTTTTGTAAACCGAAAGCAAGACAAGAAAGCCCATGCATTTAATAATACTAGAAATATAGCCAAGGTACTACCCTCAACAAGAACAATATTTGAACATTTCGTGTTTTCAGTGTAACGAGTACAGAGCAACTTAAGCTAAATATGGTTGCTTACAAATGCTTGAGAGTTAAGATGGTATTATGATCTGACGAACTCACTTGTCATAAGGCATATATTAGTGCAAGGTCTGCAAGTATCGTATACAGAGAGTTAAGCTTTTCAGGGCCCGTTTACATGAACTCGGGTTTGCAGACAGCCCGGGTTCGTACACCAACCCGGGTTATAAAACACTACGTTCACATGGACCCGGGTTGCCTGCTATCAGAAGCATTTTCACCTGCCGCGGAGTGGCTACAAAGTGAGGTGGTTTCACTCAATGTTTGCGTGATTCTGGTTTATGTTTTATTTGTTTTAACATCTCGAAAAAGCCTTAATGACTGCTTCATTTGTTTTAACAAAAAGTAGTCAACGTTTCGAAAATTTTTTGTCGAGTTTTGAGAAAATAAAGAACCATTAGGATTGACCCAGGTAAGTCGAACCCGTATTTACATGATCTTATGTATGGATTCTCACACCTTTTCAACCCGGCGAGGCGGTCAACCCGGGTCTCCAAACAAGTCACTCGGCAAGAAGGGTTGACCCGGGTCACATGTAAACAGTTTCAGGCGTTTGACTGAAGAAAGGTTGACCCTGGCTGGCGACCTGACCCAGGTTGGCATCCAACCCGGGCTTACGTAACCGGGCCCTTAGAAACTACCTCAAGTTTCCTCGACTGCGTGGTCTACTTCCTTGTGTGCTGTAGCAACAAAATTAAGATGCTGCAATCGGGAAAAACGGACTTTGACGCACATGCAGATAAAACTGTATTAAACGGCGCCCATTTATCTTAGTTTCAGCGTTTAAAGCACTTCAAAATGTGTAATCGGAAAAGAGAAAGTACATGCATAACTCGTTCTTGAGTGTTTTGTTGTTTTTTTTAAAAAAATAAAAGCTTATATTCTTGGGTTTTAAGCTTAATGTTCTTCTATTTTTGACCTAAAAAATTCTACAAATGTTCGTTAGGGATAGTTAAAAAAAATTCAAAATGTTTTAATTAAAACGATTCATAACAGTAAACTTATTTACGTCTGACGATATTTTGAGGTTTTCACTTGTTGTATTATACTTTTTTGTTAGGGCTAAAGACATAGTAGTTTAAAGTCAATCTACTTTCAAAGAAACCGTTCCATTCTGCGCAAAAAAATATCAAGTTTCTTACGTATCCTAAGCTTTAATGTGTTAACAAAATGTTCTAACAATATTGAATTATTTTTGTTTAAAAACAAACTAACTGTTATGAGGCAACTTTATACTTTATCTGCCTTAAAAGTTTTGCATTTAAACAATATTAAAGAAAGCATCAAAATCGTGTTTTTGGATCTTTGTAACACTTGCGTGGCACACATCACTGTACTCAAACTGTGTTCATTACACGATAAAAGTGTTCGTTACGTATTTTGCAAAAAAGTGTCACACGTTGTCGCTTGAACGTTGTCGCTCGTATCCAGAGGGGTTATATTTAAATTCCAAAAAGATTTTGACTGCAGCTATATTGATTTAATGCTATGTCGCCTTCACACTGTCGCTTCCGCATTGACGCACAAGAGTCGAGCGAAAAATTATATAACCACTCGCAGTCTCGATAGATACATAGAAAGCGTACTATAGGCACGTTATTCGAAGTCAAAGGGGACTCAATTCAAAAAAGCTTTCAATTTGCACATGAGCATGGAACACAGCTGAAGGTGTACTACGGTGGCCGAAAGAGTCAAAACACTCTTATATTCTCAACAAGAAACAAACACAACCTTATAATCGGTTAGCAAACTTAATATTTGGTGTCCAAACTTCATATTTGGTGTGCAAACTTAAAAAAAACGAACGTGAACTTAATATTTTGTGAGCGAACTTAAAAACACGAACGCAAACTTAATATCTTGTGAGCGAACTTGGAAACACAAATGCAGACTTGATATTTTCTGTGCAAACTTAAAAATAATTAACGCGAACTTAATACTTTGTTAGCGAACTTAAAAACCGAATCTTGAAGCAAATACATTTTTTGGTATTCGGTGTGCAAACTTAAAAAAACTAACGCGAATATAAGTTTTTGTGAGCGAACTTAAAAAGGAATGTTGACGCAAACCTGATATTCTGTTTGCAAACTTAAGGACATCCCCCAGTATATTATCTATTATGAGGGAATCCAAAATACGCAATACGGGGTACACAACTACAACACAAGACTGTCTTCCCAGCTCGCTTGTTTACTTCCGAGAGTAAGAACTAACTACGGAAAATTTAATATAAAATTCTTTGGTAATAAAGTCTGGAACTCAATTTCGCCTGATCGCAAGCTACTATCCATTGGGTCATTCAAAGCCAGATTAAAATCCGATTTAATCTCAAATATTAATATATTTGATAGTTATATGCCTTCATACATGTAATTATTCATAAAAACTTTGGTTTTGTTATTATTATTGTATATATTTTTTTGCTGTTATTGTTTTTTCAGTACTAAATTAGTCTTCTCATTTTTTTTATTTTTTTTTTATTTTCTGTTTAGTGTGTCTGTTTATACAGTTAGGTTGATAATCCCGATCATTTCATTTTATAAAACTTAAGTAACCCAGCTATGTGTCACCCAGCTTGATTAACCCCGAGGTTATTGTGGGTGACACTTACCTTCATTTTTGTTAACTAAATCTTTCTTTCTTCAATTTATTATGTATTAGAACCTAAGGTATAAATAAAGTCTTGGTGTTGTTGTTGGGTGCCCGACCTCGTTTGACAGCTTTAGCTAAACAAAAGCAACTCCTTAATGCAAATAGCAGGTGCTTTGATGAATTTGATTTTTTCAATTAATAATGTGTGTTTTTATTCGAACTATCGGTAACAAAGCATTGAACAAGTAGCTTTAAGTGTATTCCAAGTTTTGATAGCAATTATAACTTCATTCTTGGACTTTCGAGCAGGAAAGGATACAGAAATCTATCATGGTTACCTACATAATATAAAAGGTGATGTTCTTGTAACGACAAAAAACGTTCTCAATTATATTTCTAGTTTCCGTCAATAGATTTTTGCAGTTTTTTCAAGTATATATACTATGCAAAATATCGCTAGAATGGGCGACTTTTGCTCATTTTCCGAGTGGAGCATGGGGCGAGTTTTACAAAGTCACTTAAATCAGACAAGTTTCAAGCTTATTTGACCAAATGTCAATTTAACTGTTTATTTGTTGTCAAGGAACAATGAAATCTTTTTTAAAAATGATATATCTTTTATGCGAAGAAGAGCTGTGAGCTGCAAAACGGGGGAATGACCTTTATATTTTGCTGTTCCTGACCCCCCTTCGCAAGAGCACCAACCAAGAACTAGCGAAAGGTAAGCGATATTTAAAACAACTGGTATGGTGGCCTAGAACTGTCATAAGGATTTTTATACTGTTTTGCATAAGTTTATTATTTTTTTAAAAAAATTTTATTTCTTAAAAAAATTGAAAATTTTGTAAGAAAAAACTAATCTGAATCGAATTGAAAAATGTAATTGGAAGAAATTCAACTAAAAAAAATGTCTAAAACAAACTGAAAAAAAATATAAACGAAACAAATTCAATTCATAAAATGTAAACTGAAATGAAAAAAAATAGAAACTAATTCGAAATGACACAAAATTTTTAATTTTTTTTTATTCAATTGAAAAAAAAATAAAACTCCTGGCCTAAAACTGTCATTATTTCATTTCAGTTTACATTTTCTGAATTGAATTTGTTTCGTTTATATTTTTTTCAGTTTGTTTTAGACATTTTTTTTCAGTTAAATTTGTTTCAATTACATTTATTCAATTCGATTTAGATTAGTTTTTTTCTTATAAAATTTTCAATATTTTAAGAAATAAAATATACTTTAAAAAAAACTTATGCAAAATAGTACAAAAATCCTTATGACAGTTCTAGGCCACCATACAACTGTATTCATTTTTGCAGTACTTCTGTTTACTCTTGATATTTTAAAACATCAAGAGCAGTTGCATTTTTAGGGTGTTTTGCTTAACTACAGGGGAAACCCATGGATATTTTTTATTTTTAACGCATATACAAAACTTTTGTTCATATCAGTTCAGATTCCGATTGCGCGCGTGCGGCTTTTGTACAATGAGCAATTTGTATTGTGGTAGCAATACCTTGGGTCAAAAGGCTAGCTTTAGATTAGCAACCATACAAGTCTTTTAAAACATTGAACATATCTTAGTACTGTTGGTAGTTAAGCTCGTTTAGGGTTTTACTCTGTTGTTCTCTCACTAGTTGTGATTTTCCTTTTTATTGACTGTTTTAATTTTCTGATTTGCGTAAAAAAAAAAATTTTAAAGTTTGCAACAAAACATTACGTCTGTGTTCATTTTTTTAAGTTTGCACACCAAGCATTAGGCCACACCAACTTAATTTCTTGGTTTACGGATCCGCCGATCCAATTTTCTCGAAAATTGAAAAAAAAAAGAGTTTTATTATTTTTTAATTTTTTT
>JAOBRG010358906.1:0-27508 GCA_027574985.1 Umimayanthus nakama
GACCGTGGTCAGAGATAGGAAAATCTTGCCCGCTCACGAATACGCTAAGAACCAATCATAATTCAGTATTTGTTACTCTGACCGCAGAGGAAAAAAAAAATGGAGTATTATTGGGTTTGGCGTAGGCCTCATCGGTATCTTTGTTCAGGGTGCTGACTTGGAGTTCACTTTCTGTAGCTGGCAGCGCACCAGCCCAGGTGATAGATTCACAAATCGTTGGCACGCGTCGTCTGGATTAGAGTTTAGCCAAGTAGGGACATTGGATTTGTCCTTTGTAGGATCCTGATCGGAACATTCAGTCCGCAATTTAGTGCTGAATTTATATCAACACGTCGAACTTTTCATTCAGAACCACTCGGCCAGTGTTGCACTTCTTGTTACTGTTGTACAGGCGTCGAAGAATGCTGTTTAAAAATTTTAACAGGGTATTTCCCACCCGTGCGGTCAAACACCTTACGGCTATTGGGTTGAGAGACACACTGTGTGCATCCCTGTAATGTCTCTTCAACCTGGAGACTGCTGAAACTACCCACGATTGCATAGGCGGCAATCGTAGATATCTCCAGGCGCCGCCTTCTGAGCCTCAAACCGACCAACGTGCTCAATCAAGTAGTCCATTTTACAATTTTTTAGCTTTAATAAATTATGCCAAAAATGGCGCCAAATGAAACAAATATGGGTGGGGCGTAAGAAAAAACACTAACAACAAGCAAGTAAAGGCAGGGCGCTCAGCAGCGAACAAAAGCTGCGAATAGAACAAATGTTTAAGTCAGTACAAACGGGAAAAGATACTAGCAAAAGTTATGAATTCAGAATCAATGGAAAATTACTTAGCAGAATAAATTAAAACCGCGTGGTCGAGGAGCGAAATTAAAGGGTTACTTAAACTATTTTAAACGTGGAATAAAAATTTAGCGACTAAAGAAGAGATGGTATATATACACTAATATCAGAAGGAATGTGATCAACAAATTAAACTGGGTGGAAAGGAGCGAACACGAGGCTAGATATCAAAGTAACTGAATAACTAGAGTTAGAAAGTGCAAATAACTAAGAAACTAAATAAAGTTCAACACAGTTTGTGATGGAGAGAATATAGGTTTAAAGAGAAATTTGTAAGAGAAAATATACTGACTTGTAATGGTAGGTTGATGAGTAGCAGGACAGGGAGGACTTGATAACAATAAGAGGTCTTCGGATGATAATGGCGCCAGTCTTAGCCAAAAGGACGAGTAATAATAGAGTCCTACTTGGTACGTTTGCCGTCGCTTGCCTTGATAAGGGCTTGGTTACCATTCTTGAAAGGACACGCAATATCCGTCCACGATAGTGGCCGATTTCTTGCTGTGATCTAGCACAACAAGATCCGGCCGGAGGGAAAGGATCACTCGAGTACTCTGGAATCTGAGTCTTGCCCTGATCTTTCAGATCGGACCATTGCCGCAGATGTTTGCTGGCGAAAATACCGCGAATGACCTTTATGCCTGGGATTTTTTTGCTGTGATCTAAGAGTTTCAAGTACTTTATTACCATACTTCATAAAATTACATCTTCCATTGGCTGGATAATTTTCCCCACCTGGATTGCTTACAGGTGGGGGACTAAAAATGGGAATATTTTAGTACTTTTTTCGCTCTCTATTGATAAAAAGAAGCTCCAAATTACAATAATGCAGAAAGAATAAATAAATAAATATGTAGACGACCTTATTAGAAGAAAGAGTCACGGATTATTTATGGATATTTATCTTTGAGAGCTCCTGGTCTGGTGAAATAAAATAAATAAATTAAAGTAACTAAATACACTAGAAATAAATTGGAATAATCTTAACTAAATCTAAATCTGCACTCTCTTATAGTAAGAGGCCCAGAGACATAGACTAAAGGGGTATGGGGTTTGTGGCCATACAATTTGCATTGACCACAGAAAGCGAATTTATTAGTTAGGAAGGGGTCAAATAAAGGAGAAAACAGAGTGCTCCAAGGCCAAGAGTTTCAAGTACTTTTATTTCATTACTTCATAAAAATTACAATTTCCATTTGCTGGACAATTCTCCCCATCTGGATTGCTCCAGGTGGGGGACTAAAAATGGAACTAACTAATTATAGTTTTTGCTCACCATCAATAAAAACGAAAGTTACGATTACAATAACACAGAAAGAATATGTAGAGATGATCTTATTGGAAAAGAGAGTCACGGATTAATTATAGATATTTCTACTTCCGTGCTCACGGTCTCAAAAACGTTAATTAATTTACAAATATATATGACCTTTTATAAGCTTAATAAGGATAAAGTAGTTAATAATGTCCAGAGTTCTTTGATTATGTGTTCAATGTTCATAGTACAGGTATATACAGCGTAGCAATTAAGAGATAGTAACTAGAGTAGTAGAACTATTTAGGCCAGGGCAGCAGGAAAACAATGATTATCGTGGAATAAAATACTTAAACAATTTAAACTTGCCAAACACCTTATGCATAAACCAGGTGCTGGGAGATCATAAAACACTGTAAATAATAAGTGACTCCAATGGATGCCCTAAAGCAAAAAAAAAAGCTTTTTGCGTGATCACCGGAATTAAACCCGGTCTGATTGGGTTTGTACTTGGGTGGTCGACCCCCTGGGAATACCCCGTGTTGAAGTTTTTTTCTTTTCTTTTCCTTTTAATTTTTTTTTCTCGAAGAAAGGGAACAAATCTTGAAAAGGAACGACGTAAAAATAAATTCTCAAAGAAACCGATTCAGCTGTTACAATTTGCAACTCGATTATAAATCTTGAAACTAGATTTGCAGTCAGTGAGGATAGCGAAGGTTGTAATTCTTCACCGTTGCGTCAACAAAATTACGGAGTCATTAACGATAACAGTAGTTTCCGTTTCGTATTTTTTCCAAAGTAGCGTCAACTGTCAATGCCTATCTAGTCTCTTGTCTACATGACCTTGTGCAAAGGCTTTATGGCGTTTCTTGATTAGATCTTTGAGCGTTGCTGATATCCATGGTGGTTCGTTTGAGCGCATTGTTTTTGATATCAAGGGTAAGATGAAATCAAGCCCTGTCTTCACTATCGTCTCAAGCATGGAAAGTTTTTCTTAGCAAGTGTTGACCGTGTCTTAACATCTCTAGAATATTTACTTCTTGCAGGTATGTACTCATCGCCATGCGGGCACCAGGGCGTCGGTCGCGTAACAGAATCTTGAGCTTGGGCTTTGTTGCTGTGAACGATGGAGTGGCTTTACTTCGACTGAATAATGATCTGATAGGCCGAAAGGCGGGAGTTTGGTTGGTACACAGTAATGTTCTTTCAAATTTGTGAAGTAACTCGGGCCTCGTGTCGGAAAAGGCACGATGTTATTCATGTCAAACCACGATCGAATTCTCGAGGTGTCGAGTTGAATGAAATCTCCTAGGAAATGGTTCCACAGTTGGGGGAAACTGAGCTTCAATTGAAGATCTACTTCGCATTAAGTATTCAAGCATTGTTTTATTGTCGGCTTTTGGAGGGTGATAAACAGTCCAATAATCAATTCACTGAAGACTCTTGGGAGACGCTTTGGACGCAGTTTGAGCCAAGTACTTCCTAATTCTGTTCAGATAAATCGTCGAGTACAGAAAATTTGATCGAGTCTTTATTGAAGGTCCATACCCCTCCACATTCTTTTTCTTGTCTGTCCTTCCGTGCCAGATTGTATCCGTAAAGATCGACAACGGAATTAGGGATGTGACTTTTTAGCCAAGTTTCAGTTATACAAACAAACTCCGGACTTGCATATTGAATATAATGGTGGAGTTCATCAGTTTTTGGCGCCGAGGACTGCACGGTTGATAAAAGGAAAGACGGTACATATTGGTTTACTGACCCGGTCGGTGGTTGGATGTTGTTGCTAGGAGAGACTTTAATGCAGTTGGTTGAGTTGTGGCCTTGTTGATGATGGTGAAGGGCGATCTTTGGTTTGGCTGCACGGCGATGCACTAGCTCGATTGTGGAGCGGGGAAGAGTTTCTTTTGACTTTACCAACTTGCCCGATCGTCTGCCACGATACAGGGGCCAAATCTTCTTGATGAGACCATTATAAAGGAAGTTCGGTCTAGGGTTTGCCATAATATGTCGAACAAACAGTTAAATAAAAGAGAAATTATGAAGCAATTTCAAATGCAGCCGTAAGTAGTAGGCGCATACATTCCATACATTATCTCCTTAAGAAGTGTAGTATTAGATTTTGCGACACTGGCGAAGAATTTGACCAAGGGGGGCTGGGTTCGTAGACGAACCAGTCTGCGCAGGCGCAGTAAAAGTAGGGCGGGAAGCCACAGTGGAGGTAGAGGAGGAGACTGGGGCCAGCGAACCAATCCCAGTAGGAGCCGAAAGAAACCGGAAATAGGTAGAGGTGGATGATGTCAGAGTGACGTCAGAGCCAGAAACATCAATGGAAGAGGCAAGGGAAGGAAACCCAGCCATGACTTGGCCGTGATACGAGCAACCGTCACCCAACTATCTTATGGGAGCGTTCCTCCGTCTCCTCGTATCACAGGATGACTAAACTTAAAAAAAACGCCCAAAAGCGAGCATCACAAGCGAGAGAAAGGGCGGAAACTATACTTACAGATACTTACCAATATGACTACACTGGTTATTTTACCATGAAGATCTGATTTGTATTTCAGAACTTCGCCCTGAAATTTATATTCAACAAAAGTTGCGACGCCAGCACTTTTACCGATGATGGGGGACCAAAAGATTTTGGCAATTTGAAAGCGTAAGCTGTCTGAGAACACGTGGGTTTACTGGACAAGAAAAATGCGGCCAGATTATTCTTGGCGTAGTTTAGGAAGAGATCTAGTTTTGGGGGGCTAGCAAGCCCCCTAACATTACAGGAAATCGATCGGAAATTGAGTTTGATTCAGGGTATCTCTAAACAGTGCTTCAGAACTAGCAAAATACCTTCCTAATTAACGACCCGTTCTAGATTCACCTTTGTCTCTCTTTTTTTGCCATGTCGCTGAGGCGATTTGGTGCGCTGGCTGTGGGTGGGTTTCTCTGCTGTTCTTGTCTTTGCTTGAGCTAACAGTCTGTTTAGGGGCGGTTCTTTTGTGTCCTTTCTTTCCTGACGGGGGTAACTTGAATTGACTCCCGGTTTTGGAGTCAAAACGTTCTGGCGTGGCGTTTTGTTCGTCTTCCGCAGTGTCTGTAACGTATTCGTCCTCCGCGCTCTCTTCTTAGTCTTGTTTGTGTCACGGGTGTCTCCTTGGATGTTTGGGGCTTTCGCGGGGTTTGCTCGTTAGCTTCAATTTGTCGAGTCAGAAATCGCTTGTGGTGTTGAGTACAGCGAAGGGGCACTCAACTGCTGCGTGTTCGGTCGACGAGCAGACTGAGCACGAGCTCGTGCTCGTACACGCCAAAGACACAGTGTCCCGGCTCGCCAAGAGATAAGACACGGAGATAAGACAGCACGTTGACCCTGAGCGCCATTTGTGCCGTCACATTTAACACGAAAAATTTACAGTACACGCATTATCACTTGATTTGGTTTCTTGCGACATCATTTTTTGTGTGTTGCCATTGTGCGTGTCTTAGTAAACATTGGTAATTTTTTTCGTATCCTTTACGGCTAAAACTAAAATACAAAGCAAAACAATTGCATAGATATTAGAAAACGCAACCCCTTTTAGGGCCTGGTTTTGGATCAGTTTAGCGGTCTCTTCGTTTATTACGTCGCGAGTTTTTCACTTTCTATTGAAAGTACACACTGAGTGGTCCCAATTAATAAGACATGGACTTGTAAACGAGTTTGTAGGGGGCACTCGTAGGCGTTGCGGCTGAAATCTTCGCAACAGGCACATTTAGCATCGGGTTTGTCAGCGCAAATCGCAGTCTGGAGTTTTGAGGTTAGAGGTTCGCCGTTTGAGGTGCAGTCGCTTTGGACATTTAACGTGACATTTTTCTACTCAACCACGAAAATATAATTATGGAAATCCATCACTTCAGATGGCAGCTGCAGCAAGGTCAGTGCAAATTAAACAAATAAATAAATATATAAAGAAATAAATTATATTTGAGGAAAGTCTTCCCAGCTAAACAACAGTACTTCCTCAACTTGATGATCTTCTCCAGTGTCGGCGAAGTACTCTTCTCCGCTGTCTGGACCATCTGGTGTGTCTTGGGTGTTGGACTATTTTTGCTCTGGCGGCTAGTATGCACCTTTGCTGGGTGCATGGCAAGGCATATTGGCCCGGCTCCCCCACATGCAAAACACCATGCAGGCCTTCTTGGCATTTAGTCGCCTTGTGGCCTCGGGGAGCTTGGATGGATGCCACGTACGGTAATGTTTGAGCATCATTCTTGCAAAGTGCATTTCTGTTTGTTCGCTATGTTTTGCTGCCACAGCGTTTACGAACATGTATCCTCCCCTCGTTGTTTTTTTTTAATTTGTTGGTTGAAAGAAGACGGTTCATCATCCACTACAAACGCTTCGAAGGAATTCTAAATACATGGGAATCTAGAAACTGACCGTCACCAGTTGACAGTCAACCGATTAAATGAGTTTTCGAACAAAAATCTTTGCATGATGTGTATTTCTAGAAACAGAAGTTTCACACTTTTGTAAATCATCAGTAAGGTTGTCAGTCCCCTGCTACTGAATAGCCATACTTGCTTGTGTTAAGGTCTGTTTCCTTCGTCGCCTCTTCTGTTTTGGTAATAAAGTTAAAGTTATATGAATGGTTGGTTTCGACTGAATTCACCCATTAACTCCCAAAACAAGCAGATATTGAACCAGTTGGATCAACCAGTGTACATGTTATTTTGTTCTTTGCCACTGTTTTTGTTGCTGATACTTGTCGTACAATGCAGGCTTCAGGGTTTACTGCTTAAAACTGTGGTGTACATAACTAACTTCTGCAATTGTCATGAAATTTTTGTCAGGAACTTTGAATGGCCTTCTGTTTTGTTCAACAACTTTCATCTTCGGGATTTCTTTGGTGACAAGCAAATGGCAATAATAGATTTGACATCATTCGCTCTGTGCTCACATTTGAGGAAGTTTGATGCTGCATCTATAGTATGCACAAATCAAATAACCTGTTCATCTGAAAGAAATTACTTTTGTTATCGAAGAAAATGCAATAACGTATTTTTCTCGTTTTTGTTTGTACATACATACATGATAAGGTGGCAAAAAAAATAAATTGCGTAAAACTTATTTTACTACTAATGTAATGTCCTAGTCATAGTGTTAGTGTCAAGTATTTGTATTTGTCCACATACTAGGTAAGTACCAAGGTACTGGATACTGGGTTTTACATGAATTAATCAGAAGAACAAATGCTCACCTTTGAAAACTGCAAAGCACGAATTGAAATCAGGTCATAAAAAACATATGATACAGCGTAAAACAGAGTGGATTAGGATGCGCCAAGCACGTCAAATGTCACCCGGGGATCGAACCCAGCAAATCCGCAAGAGATTTCAAATCTTTTCGGATAGTTTAGTGAGGTAAAGTCGTAGAGGCCCATGAATGGTAAGAACCTTACCATTCGCGCTTGTACGCATCTATTAGAAAGTGCAGCGTTTTTGTTTACACAGTAAGCGAAATGATAAAAAGTTTAGTCAAGCCAAGTAGAGACTTAATAGAGCTTTTTATGGGTAATGGGTTTTTCATAAAAGCGCATGACGAAAAGACAAGAGCTGGTGAGATCAAATCACACAAAAAGCGAAAAATGCAAAAAATAATAGATGGTAAACATGATGTAAATGTGTACAAAAAAACAACGGGCGATGGGTAACGGCTGGCCGTTCATCCAGCCCGGTTGCGCCATTGACATATTTACAGGGGACAGTAGCCCCAAAGGGTAGAATCTTCTTACCCAGGCTGTGGCCAAAGCGGTGGGCCGTTTATCCTCACCGACCAACCAGCCCAAAAGAGGCATATTTACAGGTAGTTACGTGGTTGCGATCATAGCAGCAGAACGCTTTTTCCTGCCGATCGTCATCGATCATTTATTTACAATATTTACAGTATAGAGACAAAGCCTTGAGGCAGGTTGTCGACCTCAGTAGAGAAGTGTCGTGTTCGAGGGGAGGACTGGAGAAGTGACGTTCGTGTGAATATAACTTCATCCAACCTGAACATTGTAATTATGGTTAAGATTAGGAAAATGAGGAAGGAAGACCTGTGGGACCGAAGCAGTCAAGGGCCACTACGGGACCACAGGCAGCCAGGGTACTCGGAGTGCAATGTGTACTCCCTGGGCTAGGGAAGATGTCAGGAGATAGACACATTAATAGTAGAAAAAGGATACTCGCCTCAATCGGAAGGTGATACCTCCATCGACGGCGAGGCACCCAAGGCGACCATGTAGAAGCCATTGACGATTGAAGAGGCGTCGCTGGTACTCAGGCTATTGGAACTTTTTTGGAAAGAGTCCCAGGGAGAAGCGAAGGCGGGAGAAATTTGCATAATGGGAAATAGGGAGGAGCAGAAAGAGCTTTTTTTGTTTCGGAAACACCTTTAAATCAAATAGCAACAATCCCATCTTGGTTATAAATTGGACAAATAATGCAATTGAAATCACCACCGATAAAAATCTGCGTGTGAGGAAACAAGAAATGTTGTGAATTTAGAAAAAAATAATGCGTTCAGCAGAGATGTAATAGGAGCGTAGATACTCAAAAGGTTGAAGACTAGAAAGATGCGCATGCTCGTGCGTCATAAAGGAATAATTATTGTAATCACACTATTATTCTGTTTCGTGTACCATCATCTTCACCCCTGGCCTTTTCGTCGCTCGTGTCTCCTTCCTCGTCATTTTTTGAGCTTTTCACATTGACATGTTCAAGGTAAACAACATTTTGAACAACGACAACAATTGAAAGGTCGTTTTAAGGCTAAATGTGAACTGTCTTTACACAGTATTTACACTGGTGATGCTGGGTACTCGTGAGCGAGATGCCAATCTTCGCAGGTGAAGCATTTGGTTTGGTCGCATTCATAAACCTTGTGCCCTGTGCCCTCGGGCTTCAGAGTGAGAAGTTAAAGTATGACGGAGCCAGGTTATTATCAGAATTGAAGGTGTCATAAGGATGTTTACTCTACCTTAGCATTAGTTACTTTAACTGTTTTTAAGTTTTTTGAAAATATTGAAAATTTTTGTAATAAAAAATTATCTGAGACGAATTGAGAAAACCTAAACGTAATTAAAAGAAATTGAATTGAAAAAACTTATCTGAATCGAATTGAAAAAAATCAAGTATCATCAAAACAAAATAGATTAAAAGTATGTAATCTGAAATGAAATGAAAAAAAAAATCCTAAATCGAATTGAAACAAAATATAAATTTGTATCCAGTTAAAAAGAAAATACATAACTCCAGCGTAAAGTCACCAGCAACGATGAAAGGGAACGAAGGTTCGAGAGAAGAGACAACATCGTCAAGGAAACGATTGCGGTTTGGGTTGCGGTTAAAACAACACGCAGCACCAAGCTGAGGGTGTGAGGTCAATCTTGACGAGAAGGCCAAGATCATCCCGCCGAGACTAAGATAAAGTGAAGGATAATCTTAAAAGTGTTGCCACTCTGCGGCTCTTGAGCCAGGGAAGGACTTACATACGGAGAAGGACGGAAAAGGCGTGTGTTTCCTAAAGTCAGACAGTCTGTGGACCAGAACGTTGGAGCTAATAATGAACGGTCTCGCTCTTGTGACAGTCGCGTACGCCGTTCACATTACGAGAAACGAGACAAACTATGGCGGAATGTAAGAGGAGGGAGTAAGCCATGGTTAGTTGGCATCATCGAGGTCGGCTAGAATGGAAAACTTGTTTCCTTTTCCAGACGCAGGAGGAGGAGACTGAGAATGGTCACCGGAAGAGGCGGCTTGAGACTTGCCTCGAGATATCGCATGGCTTTTGCCCTGGAAAAACGTACATGATTTACCAGATTCTTTTCAAGCTGAAGAGGGACCTGCGGGGCGGTTGCGAGGTCAAAATGCCCTTCTTTATGAGGAGGAGTGGCAGAGTTTCGGATTGCGATTGGGTCTGTTGAGAGACAACAGGGGCATGGCAACAAAATTAATGATTTATTAACAGCTTACACACAGGGAAGCTCTACACCGTTAAAATGATTCTAATATCTTTTAAAACTACGCACTTAAGATTATGATGTGACTAGAAGAAAGATGAACAGCAATCAGAGAAACACTCAACACTCGGCAGCGAACAAAAGCTGTTCACCTTCCTAATGCCGGTCTATCCGAAATTTTTAAAACTCTCGTAATTTATTTGTAACTATTGAAATGTGTCTTGGGGGTGTTCTTCATATGATCTTATTGCATTTTTTGACAAACTTAACTTCTTTACTTGGCAGGTTGACCTCAATGTGCTGTCCTTGCGCCTCTTGGAGGATGAGCGACGTAGTCATGAGCTGGTACGTCTCTGCAAACAAGAGCGCTTGCTCAGCCTTCTCATTATTGGTTGGTCGATGCGCTATTGTTTACTGCCACTATTTGAGTTAACATTTTAATAAGGAAGCGGATTGAAGAAAAGGGAGTCCTCAGTGAAGAATTTGGTTTCCTTTTTAAAAAATCAAACACAGTTACTAGTCATCTATTTTTAAAAATGCAGAGATCCCAGCGCGTTGCAAATTGAAAAATAGATGCACTGAATTTGTGTACCTAATCTTGTTCAAGTCCCGCTTCTGTTGTCTCGGCCCGACTATGTGAAATGGCTTGGGATTTCGACCAGAGGTGCTCTTTACCTGGTTCAGCTCTTCCATTGCGGCGTACAGCTCTGCTGCTTGCTTGTCAAGTTTTGCAACCTGCTGTGCATTCTCTTCTTCATTGATCTTAAGGCGTTTTAACAAGTGCGCAGTTACTTCAGTAGGCAGCAGGTCGACTTCTTCTTCACGCAGGGCAATTGATGCCCACTTTTCTTTTTCCAGCTTATCCTCTATGTTGCAGTAGTTGATTTTGCTTCGGGGGGATATCTTTTCTTTTAGTAATTCGATGTATTTGTAATTGCTTAACAGAGACACGTTGAGTTTTCAAAAACCTGGGCCTCGTTGTTTCTGGTAGTTATCTGATCAGATGCTGCAGGACACGGCTAAGTAGTCAGATAGGAGCGCGAAGAAAATATCACAATTATATTTATAGGATTTGAAAACTTTCGATACGAGAAAATAACCTAACCTAGACTGAACTTTTATAGCTTTATTTTTCCAGGTGAAGCTTGTTTACTGTGGAAATAAGTCTCTCCATACATCGCTTAAACCGTGTAGAGACATTATCTTTTTATCTGATTTGTAACGCTTGTTTTTACACCCACCTGTTTTGCACCACTTTTGTCAAGTGTTGTCAAAGGACAATTAAAATTGCCAGCTATGATTATATTGTCACCTGGAAATTCTTTCACTCTTTCCTGTAAGTTTTTGAAGACGTTGATTTGAGTTGTATTATAATTGGGGCGTAGACATGTGTAAATATCGTATCCGTCTGTTCGATTTTTGGCTCCCTCGTCAGAAACCTTCCTAGTGTGTCATGTATTGTCCTTTATATCTCAATATTCAGCTGGTTAGGTTTTATCAGAATGGCAACGCCTTAACTATGGTTTGAACCGTGACTATAAAACAATTGGCCGCCTCACTCATGTTTCGATTTGATTTCTTCTTCTTTTGTACTGAAGGTTTCCTGTAAGAATATGATTTGTGCGTTTTGAGTGTGTAGCCATCTGAGAATTTTCCTTCCCTTATTACTTTTTATTAAACCTCTTACGTTAATGAAACACAATTGATATTCAAACTACCAAGATTCATCGTTATTTACTGTTAATTAAGAATTGATTGACTTTTAAACTTAGATTCTTTCAAGTAATGCCAATTGGTTTTTGGAGGGTTCCTGCTACAAGTGATAAATTTAAGCTAGACTGTGTATGATTGTGGTATGATTATGTAAATTTGTTTCAGTATTTAAACAAAAAAGTTCTAGCAACATCAACTCACCATAACTACTTGCAAATAACGACTTAACGATGAAAGTGTTAAAACATGACCCAGATACTGGTACAAAATAATAGAACAAACGTGAGAAAACTGTACACATTCTCAGAAATGTATTTATTTGATAGCTGCGCAATATTGGTATTTTGACTAAATGGTGTTCGAACGCGGCAATACTAACTTTTGTGATCGATCTATCGCCTAGATCTGAACAATGGAACTGACTATATCAATAAGAAAATCTAAATGCATTGAACAGTGTTCCCTCCCGGTTACCACCATGGCAGCTCGTGAACTTGGGCACACGATGTACGGTTACACGTTGTAGGATTGCGTTGTTGGAGCCACCAGAGTTCTCAAACTGCAAGCAATGAGCGGTGCATAATGGAAAGAGTGAACGTCTCTATGAAAATAAGTATCAAATGTTGATAATCGAAGAGTAAAAAATAATAAAGTTACCTTGGGTGTTGCATTTTCTTCGTTCTATTGTCTTTGTCCATGCATTCGTTGTTGTCATTCCTGGAAGGGTTACAAGTAGAAAAGTTAGGTTAAGGGTATTTTAAAGTGTTTAAATATTAAAAAAAAAACATCAATTCTGTAGGAAAATTCTTTACCCGACTCGTGAAATCCACGTTCAAATTTCACTCGGAAAAAAGATATCGCACTCATCGCTTCGCGATTCGCAAATGATCAGTTTTGATTGCCAGGATAATACTTACAATCAGAGACAAAATCTCGTAAATTGTTAAAGATAAGCCAAAAACCTAATCTGCAAAAAAATAAATGGTCTTTCTGCTCCAAGTATAGCTACGAGTTGTTGGATTTTTGATTCTCCCCATTGGGATCGGGCTGGGCAGCGTCTGCTAACTCGACATCCATAGCAGAAGGGATAGCCTGAGCAGAGGAGGTAGTCGGAGCAGAAGAGGCAGCCGAAACCGAGGTGAAGGTAGGAGCTGAGGTAGCGATTGAAGCCGGGACAAGGGGAAGAGGGGAGCGCGAGCTCCGCTTTGCAGGACACAAGAGCGTGCCCCTTAGCCCCGCAACGGAAGCAATGACCCTTCATAGGGCATCGGCCCCGCAGCGTGACCAGACCGAGTGCAAATGTTGTACTTGGCGGGGCTGGCCTCGGTAGCTAACGGCCACATGGAAGTCTGCAAAGCGCAGAACGGCCGGTATGGCCTTAGTAAGTTTAATAGTGAGATAGATTTAACCGGTGAGGATAGTTGGGTGGGAGGGATACACCTCCCGACTAAGGCCGGTGATTGTCCCAAAGTTAGTGAAGGCACTGCGGATGACCGCATCTGGGACCTCGACGGGCATCTTCGTGACAGTGACGCGAGTTGCCCGGAATTCGGCCTCGAAAACGGAGAAGTACACCCCGTCTTCAGACGAGAGGCAGCAGCACATTTAGGTGGAAAAGTGACTCGGAAATTGCAACCCGGACAAAGCTGGACGGCAAGAACAGAGGAGGGCTTGACTCGCTTAAAAAGTCGAGTCAAGAAGTGTGCACGAGTGAAACCGGATTTAGCGAAATAGTTAGGACGTACCAGAACAACGAGGGTGTTGGGCCCCCGGGATACCGGGACAGAAAAGGAGAGCATAGTAAGTTAGTACTTTATTGAGTTAAAACATAGCAACTTCTACAGCTGGATTGCGTTAAAAATTTTACAATATAAAAATTCGCATAAAAAATTTATACAATACTACTAATAATAAAAATTTGAAATTTAAAATTCATTTATATTGCAGTGCGCTGCCGTTTATAAAAGTGTTTCTAAATCTAAAATTAACAAACTTTACATTAAAAACTCGCTTGGCCCTAAGAATAATTTCACACCCGTTTCTTGTTGGTAATAGCTTGTGGAGTTTGTTTTCCGGATCACTAAGTACTTCACTAAAAAGTTTATCGCAAAGCTTTTGTCATCTTTCCCTGAGGGTCGGAAAATTGCAGACAGCGAGCGCTTCCCTGTACGTTAGTTCAGGATGGATTATCTGAAGCGCTCGATTCTGAATACGTTCAAGGTCTGCCGAAAGGTAGTTGGGAAGTGCGTTGTGAAATATTTGACTCCCGGTTTGGGAGTGGAAAGGTTCTGGCGTGGCGTTTTCATCGTCTTCCCCAGTGTCTGTAACATATTTGTCCTCCGCGCTCTCTTCTTGGTCTTCTTGTATCACGGATGTCTCCTTGGGTGTTGGGGGCTTTTGCGGGGTTGTTTCGTTTTGTTTGCTTGCTAGCTTCAATTTGTTTAGTCGGAACTCGTTTGTGGTGTTGAGAACAGCGAATGGGAACTCGACTGCTGCGTGGTCGGTCGACGAGCAGATCGAGCACGAGGTGGTGCTCGTACACGCCAAGGCATAGTGTCCCCGGCTCGCCGCAGGCAAAACAACAAGCTTGGGGGCAATTAAACGCTTGGTGCTCAGAGTCTCCTGTTTTTTGTAGGCGACACGAATTGTTATGTCGCCCACACGGTGATAAGATGGCACGTTGGCCTTGAGCGCCATTCGTGCTGTCCTGACACTGTTTTCAATTTCTGTGTCCCTGTAAAAATTTCTTCTGAAATATAGCACTTTGCCAAACCTTGAAAGGCTCGCAACGACAGCTGCGTCAGGTAATTCTGACGGTGCGTCAAAAATGGCAACATAGGTCAGGGGTTGAGCATCATCTTGTATGCTGCACTTCTCTTTGTTCACAGTAATAGTGGTATTCTCTTGCAACTTGGTCTCTTGAACCTTGAAGGTTGCGGTACTGGATGGTTTGTATTGCTTCATGCACGTGATCGTTAGCCACCAGGTCCTTGATTGCTTGAAGGCATATGCATCAAACACGTGTTTTGTCTCCGGAGCTTTCTCACTTCTGAAATGGATGGCGACGATCCTCGTTCTTTGCAATTTAACGGTTTCGTCAGTACACCCCAGACTTCGCTGAATTTTTCACTGTTTGTTCTCCCAAACGTAGATAGGAAAGATTTGGGCTTTTCAGCCATCTCGCCTTTTTATGACAAAGAGTTTCAAGTATTTTATTGTTATACTGATAAAATTACATACACCATTTGCTGGTAAACTCTTCCCTCCTGGGTTACTCCAAGTGAAGGACTAAAAAATGGGAATTCCCAAATACCTTTTGCTCTCCATCAAATATACAAGCTAAAAATTACACTAAATTGAAAAAAAACTAACAATTGTTATATGTTGGCATTACAATTTAATAGAGTCACGGATTAATATATATTTCGATTTAACCGTCCGCGCTCATGGTCTCAATTAATATATTAATTTATTTCTATAGCTCCCAGGCCACGCGCTTTCATAACTAGGGTTAGGTAATGGGCAATTCTTTTAATTTGAATATAAATAGTAATAATTAAATAGGCAATAGCTCATAGTAAATCTAAAGTCAATACACACGGGAAAAGATATTAGCAAAAGTTTTAAGGAAGTTTACTTAGCAGAATAGATTTAAAACCGCGTGGTCGAGGAGCGAAATTAAAGGGTTACTTAAACTACTTTGAACGTGGAACAAAAATTTAGCGACTAAAAAGAGATGGTTATATATACACTTATGTCAGAAGCAATATGTTCAGTAAATTAAACTAGGCGGAAGGGAGCGAACATGAGGCCAAATATCAAAGTAACTAAATAACTAGACTTAGAAAGTGCAAATAACTAGGAAATTAAATAGAGTTCAAACACATTTTATGATGGAGAGAATATAGGTTAAAAGAGAATTTTGTAGAGAAAACATACTTGACTTGTAATGGTAGGTTGATGAGTAGCAGGACAGGGATGACTTGATAATAGTAATAAATTTTATTAAACCGTGTTCCTTTGCACAAGAACTTTGGTAATAAAATACATCGGTAATTGACTTATAGCATTCCAGAACGTCCTGTGTATAGATAGCACTAACTTGCAGTGTATCATCATCTACCATAGAAATGACGTATTTAAACAGATTTTTCAAATCGAGATCCCAAAAGCTATGATTGCGCTTGTTTAGTTTTGCCAAAAACGCATCTCTTAAAGATAGTAACTTGTCGTGAATACATTCCATTAGATAATGAAATTCGTTTGCATCAACCCCCATGTTACATATCGTACAGATCCTTTTTTCAGATGGTATTTTTAAATATCTTCCGATCTCGATTGGAAAAGGATGTGAAGAAGTTCGGAATTTAGTAATAGCAACTATTATTTCCGGTCTATTCAAACATAACAGGTATTTTTCACATTGAGTACTCGAGCTTAACCGTTCTATATAACTTCAACTTGTTGTGGCAGCCTGTATTTAAAACATCTTTGTTTAAATTTTTCTGCCACATCTGAACAAAAGCATCAATCAATTTAGTTTTAAATCGCTTGAATAGCACAATTTTTTGATTATTCTGTATTGAAGAAGTACTTGGATAATTATCCGGACCAGTACTACGTAATAGAAACTTTACACCTGTGAACCAAGAATATTGTCTTAAACCATCAATTTCAATATTGCACCTCGAAGCATTTTCTAATAACGGAATATCTCCAATGCATAAAGGTCTCACAAAGTAGCTTACTACTTTCACATAAATTGTAATATGTAACGGAAGTCGCCTTAATTCTGCCTTTGGGCTGAATTACTTGTTTTTGAATGTACTCCAAGAACAATCTTGCAGAACTTTGTATGTAACTTTTCTAGTATAACCCGGTCGTCAAACATCCTGGAGGTAAATTTAGGATACACCTTGCCAAAAGGTGACATAAACAACCCCCAAATTTCACAATTATACAACAGAATTGGCTTCACCAAGGAATCAAACAGTTTGTTCAACACCTGAATACTTGCACCATGGTGAACATTAATGTTAGTCAGAAAGCCATACATTGCTGGCACAGATTTATTGCACAGTATTTTTCTGACCAGTACATATAACTTTAAAACATATCACGATATTTAGAGAAAAGTTGACAAATTTCTTCACAGCAAATTCTTTCACTAACACTAGTTAGGGAATAACAGCGAGTGTAGCTTGCAATACGATTTTCACACAATTGCAAACTCTTTCAACGTAAGATTATTGATCTTTGATAAATAAATGTTTGAACCCAAACAATCTCCGTGGTTCAATTTTCCACTAAAATGTGACAAACAACATTCATATAACAATAATTCGAAGTCATAAGGTTTACTGGAACTGGAACTTAAACAATCATCAGGTTTACTGGAACTGAAAGAAGTCGTAAAAAAATTTCTCTTTATTTAGAGTATCATTACCCTTCTCAAGTGCATCATTCTTCTCAACCACAATAACACCACTAGCGTCTTTGTCAGACGCTGCACTAATCTTTCTCAGTAGAATTTCTGGTTTCAGTGCTACCGCCAATAGTGCTATCATCTTTCATGTCTGCACTTGGAGAAAATACGCCGTTACCTACCACAATGACATTACTTGTATCCTTCTCAGACATGTGGTGCTCTTGTGATTTATCTTTTGAACAGAATCGTCGCATCTGCTGCTAGCATCAGCACCTCTTATAGCCCTGGTCGCATAAAGGCTGAGTTGAACTCCACCTTTTCTGCTCTGATTGCCTGCTTGATCTTTCCCTTCTCCTGCTGGTCCTTACTGGGCTTACCGGAGTGGTACCGTTTAGATCTAATTTCTTTCTTTTTAAGCATACTCGGCTCGTTTTCAACAACACTATTCTCTTTCTTTTTTGATCTAAGATTGCAGCTGCTGCATACTTGTTAAGGTTGTGCTGCTTCAGCTTCTCTTTTTCGAGAAGTGCAACAATTTGGCCAATACTGTCAAGGTCGTCTTCCAGCTCTTTTATTCGTTTTTGTCTGAGCTCAGCAGACAGCTATGTCCTCTTCCATTTGCCTTGCTCAGTTCCGAATGCTTTGAGGCTGGTTCTTTTCTTCTTGCACTGATACCTTTCTTCATCTATAGACAGCTCAAGTCGATCCCCAGGTTTGTCTAATAGGCTGGGATTATCTAAACATAGCTCAAAGGATGCATTATTTATCGCTGACTGATATTCCAAAGGTGGCTCTTTGTGGTGTACCTTGCATGTCGGCGGTTGGAGGTTGTTTTCCAGGAATTGTCATTCAGTACATAACTTTCAATAATACTGAGCTTGTAGAAAAACTGTATAAACATGTTATTATGTTAACACTGGGACTTAATTTCCAGTAGAAGATGCACAACTCATTGTGTTCATAGAAGCTTGATTTCCTTTTTTATTATACTGATATGCAGAGAGAAGGCAAGGTGTCTTTATGTATATTGCTTTCAGCATTATCAATTTTTGTTTTAATAGTTCCCTAAAGGAATAAAACAGCGTCACGCGTGTTTATATCCAGTTTTAGAAACATGCTATGACGCGGCAGAACACGAGAAAGTGTTGAGACCTTTTTTTTGGAGTAAAAAGTTTGGGGCTTACCCCCAAACTGTGTTTATTCACCTTTCATTGTCTATTTACAAGATTGTCAAGCTTCTTGCACAAACTATTTACATATTTACAAACTGTATTTACAAGGTGTATTTACTCAAGAGAGTTATTAAATGTTACATTAGATGAGGGGGTGAGGTTAGTATCGCAAAAGACGTTATTGACAGCCCACAGGTCAGTGCACTTATCAGGGCTCATTCTTAGTTTGTCGCTTAGAATTCTTAATCGAATTTCGTTGCGAATGACTTTAATGATATCGTCAGCTGATTTGTGCGTGTGCTCAAAAATCGAAATAGTACGAAAGTTCCAATTGTTGTAATTGACTGTCTTAACAAACCAGGCGCAGATATTGTTACATCTAGGCTTGGGAAAAGGTAGAAAAAAGGCCGCTAAACGTGTGGTGAACGTTTGGTTGGTTAGTCGTGTTAGTATGTTTTTTGCCCATCTCCATATCTCTCTGCTTCGAGCGCAAGACAGAAAGAGATGTTCGAAGGATTCATTACGTCTGCAAAAGGCGCAAGCAGGTGACCTAAGGAAGTTCCAATTGTATAGTTTCAAAGCAGTTTTGACAGCACGGTGTAGGATAAGCCATTGTAGTTCATTTTTTCGATTTTCGCAAAATTCGTCAAAGGTTAAATACCAAATCTGATTCCACGGGAGTGGGGAGCAAGTATTTTGCCAGAAAATGATCCCAGGAGATTTTGTGATAGGAGGTGTGTGTACGAAGGTGTAAATGGCCTTAATACACAGACGAGGAATTGTGATCGAAGATAGAGAGGAGTGATGGAGTCGTACGAGATCAAGAAAATGGCTGTAAAAGGGACTTGGAGCAATGACATTGGGGTAACTGTTATTATGGAGGAAGGGGAGAGGGTATATACGGTCAAGTTGCTTTCCTACGAAGTACCGCAGCATATATTTCCATTCGGAATCAGTATCATCATAAAGGTCTTTTAGGTAGACGAGGTGGGAGGCCCAAACTTTCATTTTAGAATTAGGAAAATTAAGGCCGCCCGCGCTATAAGGCATGTTGCATACATCTCGATTTACGAGGTGAGTTTTACCATGCCAAAGAAAGTTAGTCAGGATCTTTTCAAGTTCTTTAAAGTCATAGTTGGGGGGATCAGAATTTTTGCCGTAGAGAAAAATTTTGATAGCCCTAATGAAGTTGCAACGATTAATCGACCTTTAACTGAGAGGTCACGCTGAAGCCACGAATCAGTTAAGCGTTTTTAAAAAGAAAGAAGCCGCGCGTCCCAATTGGCAGATTCGGCATCCGTGCCGAAATAAACACCAAGAATCTTCATTTTGCGCGAGCTGCGCCTTGCACGAGGCAAAAGTGTGCCCCTTGGCCCCGCAGCAAGAGCAACGACCCCGCATAGGGCATCGATCCGCTGGGTGACCGGCCCGAGTGCAAATCTTGCACTGACGGGGCTGGCCGCGGTAGCTTACGGCCACCTGAAAATCTGCAAAGTGCAGAACGGCTGGTATGGCCTTAGTCAGCTTCATAGTTAAATAGATGGTGCCGGTGAGGATAGTTGGGTGGGAGGGATACACCTCCCGACTAAGGCCGGTGATTGTCCCAAAGTTAGTGAAGGCACTGCGGATGACCGCATCTGGGACCTCAACGGGCATTTTCGTGATGGTAACACGAGTAGCCCGGAGTTCGGCCTCGAAAACGGGGAAATACACCCCGTCCTCGGACGAGAGGCCGTGCAAGAGAAGTTTTTGCTGCTCAGCAGCACAGGTGGACTTAAATCTTACGCGGAAGTTGCGGCCCGGACAAAGCTGGACTGCTACAACAGATGCTGGTTTGACCCGCTTAAAAAGGCGGGCCAGAAAATGTGCGCGAGTGAAGCCAGCGGCTTCATAGTAGTCTGGAGGAACCCGGACAGCCAGGGTGTGTGGCCGGGACACAGGGACTGGGAAAGAGAGAATCTCCTTAGGAGTGGTAGTGTTTGTTTTTGCCACATTGGCAAAGGATCTGGCCTGCGTAGGGGCTGGGTTCGAAGACGAACCAGTCTGCGCAGGCGCAGTAGAGGGAGGGCCGGAAGCCACAGTAGAGGTAGAGGAGGCTGGGGCTAGCGAACCAGCCCCAGTAGTGACAGGAAGTACAGAAGCGGAAGTAACAGCAGTAGTAGGTGTGGATGACGTCAGAGCCAGAAACAAAAACAGCGGAGGAAAGGGGAGGGACCCCAGCCATCGCAGGATGGCAAAATCAAAAAGGCCCAAAAGCGAGCACCAAAAGCACGAGAAAATGTAGGAGTAACACTTACTATACTTACCAACAATGGTCGCCTTGGTGATCACGGTACCTCCCGCGTCAGGTAAGTATGCCTGAACGCGGACATGCTTGCCTGGGTCTACGCGGACTGACGAACCGCGCTTGTGGGATTGACCTTTGCTGCTCACTTCAAAAATAAAGATCCCAAATTGTAAGCGAACCTTTTCAAGGTCCCTTAAAATCTTAGAGACGGATATACTTGACGGTAAACCATGCTTAGTCACGGTTAATCTCGGTAAACCACGCTGGTAAAAAAATTAAGAAAATAATGTATTCTTTTTTATTTATTCTTTTTTACCGTGGTTTTCCGTGGAATACTGTATGTTAAAGTTATAAGGTTTGAACAGCAAAATGACGCTATTATATTTTCAAGAGTCTGTCCGTCGAGGGTTAGAAAGTAAATTATTTGACGTACCACTTAACAGCTCTGCTAAACAGTTGGCTCAAGGCGGAATTTCTCGCTGCCTCTCTGTGGGGAACTGATGGTTAAATTTAATGACTTTCCAACGGACTGCCATCATTTCAGTCACTTTGTATAAGACCCTATTCTTGATAAAAATGATTCCATTTTTGCTTGTCGCAAAGATAGGGGTATCCTCGCACAACACCATGATCCTGGCAAAATGCATTTTGGGTGCTGGTTAATGGACTTCTAGTCCCTCCAAAAGCAGCAGTAAATCGCGCCAAGGAAAACCATTTAGGAATAAGCATTCAGCTTCGTCCACGCCTACCCAGGCGAACCGCCCAGAGGCAGGATTACTGAAAGTCTTAAAGAATAAAGTGAGAGGAAACAGGGTTTTAATGTCTTTGCGCAGTTCGCCGGCCCAGTGATTAGAATGTCGAAACTTGCTTCTACCTTTCTTTATCAAGTAGGGTGATAATTGCTTCGGCGAATTCACATTTGCTTATCGAGTTCAGTTCAAGCATTTCTTTGGCACATGCACGCAAGCTCCCATTGTGGCACAGACATAGTCTCCGTCCAGAGCCTCTTGTAAAAGTTCAACTCGGGTTTTCTTAGCCCCTTCAAGCTTTTGTTTTGCCTCTGTCATTTCCCATGAAGTCTTTAAGATCTCTGCAACAGTTCTAGGTGGGCGGTTCAGCAGGAATTCGGCAAGAGCAGTTTTATATTCGCGCTTTTGTTGCTGGGCTAGGGCTTGTAATTCTGTAATTGATTTTACTTCCTTTTGTTGAATTATTTCTGATACATCAAATGCACTTAATCGTTTCTTTCTTTTGGCTTTGTTAAAATAATTGTCTGCTTCGGAATTTTCTCGCAGTTCTTTCCCCGACTCTCGTGAGGCCGCCAAACTACGTTTTGCTTTACTTGCGGAAATGCTGGATGGTTCACTGGCGGTGCAGAGGTCTGGGTGGCCGTCACTCTGTACATATTTCCCGTCACTTTTCGCCACAAAGCGCCACGCACGGTAATAATTGTGTTGAATATCAGAAAAATCAAGTGAACACTTAAGCTTGGTTCACACTAGCGACGGAGACGGAAGAGGAGACGGAGACGGAAGCACGAAGTTCCATACAAACTCTGTAAAACGGAGACGGAACAGAAGAGAACGGAACGGTTCCTTTTCTTCTGTTCCGTCTCCGTTTTAGAGAGTTTATATGGAGCTTCGTGCTTCCGTCTCCGTCGCTAGTGTGAACCAAGCTTTATACCATAGTGGTCTTCCAAATATCGTTTCGCAGGAAGCCATCTTCTTGGTTCACACTAGCGAGGGAGACGGAGAAGGAAGCTACCGTCTCCGTCTCCGTCCAAGTGAGAACCAACACGACAGAAGCGGAGACGGAAGCCTCACTTTGTGTATTGTATTATAGTGAAAACATTCAAAACTGTGAGCGGTGAAGATTCAATTTTGCTTCTGTTTATTTTTCTGTTGCTTCGCCTTAGGCAAAGAAGGCGCAACCTCGCTCAATTGAGAAGGAGAATCGTTTGGATTAAATATTTTTTTTGCTAATAGAAAAATTTCGGGTGATTACTAGAATCTAATTTTGGATATGAAGGCAACCGATCGCGGGGAACTATGTTTTCGGTATGCCAGATTCCCTGTCTCCTGTTTTCCTGAAAATTCTCCTTTTTAAGGAAAAATCTCGTTGTTTTAAAAACACTTTAAAAACTTATATTTTGCAATTTGGTAAGATTGTACTTTCAAGTAATTCACGAACCTGAAAAACACTTGCAATTTCTTTTGGACCTATATAGTAAGTCGAGTTTGGGTTTGATGTAGTGGAAAAGAGCATTTTCATTGGCTCATCCTTCCGTTTCAGCTTACGCTTCCATCAGTACTGGTTCACACTTTGAAATTTGGGACGTAAGCTCGACCGAAGCAAAAGGGGCGACGGAAGAAAAAGGAACAATCCGTTCCCTCCGTCTCCGCTTCCGTCGAACACCCACTTGTGCTTCCGTCTCCGTTTTCATGTTTCACACTAGAACGTAAGGAGTATTCCGTCTCCGCTTCCGTCTGCGCTCCCGTCTCCGTTTCCGCTTCCGTCGCTAGTGTGAACCAAGCTTTACCATGTTACTTTTTATTGCAGCATGAAAGTGTTTACCAGTTTTTTTGTGGTCTTCAAGACTACAGCACCAGTTTAGCACTCGAACGTTGTTGGTTGATAACGCTTCGACAATTGCTCGAGCGAACTGTGCTCATCCTTCAAATTTACGAAGGTTTGCCTGACTATACGTTTAGGTTACCAAGTACACTGTTGTAGCGTCTCCAGGTTTCAACTAAGTGCTTTTAGTTTGCTATTTAGCATGGTTGTGAACATTTGATACATATTCCCCTATAATTAGAAGGGTAACCCTCGTCAGCAGTTCCAGAAATAGGGGTTACATTCTACCCTTGCACCGTGAAGTAACAAAATAGCCACTTTTCAGAGTAAGACTGATTAATTTAAATGGATCCTTTTTTAGAACCGGCATGCCTGCTTTTAAAGTTTCATTGCTTATTTTGTCTAAGCCCGGAGTTTTCCCGGTTTAACGAGAAAGGACTATCTAAAAGATTGTATAAATCTTTTAGTTTTTCACATTCATGAATATCTTTTTGTACCGGAAGAAGAGAAGGGATTCAAGTTTCTGGGAGATAACTTGAATAGTTTCTTAAAATGTGAAGTGCTAGAATCGACTGACAAATGTTCAATGTCATTAGTTCCCACGTGTGAATGACAATATGACTTGGCTTGCCTAGGTATTTTTCTTAAATTACTTGCTTTATTGATTTGTAGGGCTAAACACTTTGTTAGTGTTTGTACAAACTCATTTTCACTGTGTCAATGTTTTTTTTTGCTCAAGTCAATCAACAAAATTATGCTTTGAACAGATGCATTACTTTCAATGGGATTTTCACGAGTAACACCGCATTATCACTTTCTATTTCTTATGAGAGTGGAGGAATGCCGGAAGTGGAAGTGAAGTGGTCTCGTGAAGTAGCGAATGAATAGTCGCGTGGCCACCACTGAACATCGTCAGATTCAAGAGCATTTAATCTGTTGCTGTGCAAAGGAAGGATGGATATTGCGTATCTTCAGGGCCTGTTTCACCCTGGTCCTCATTTGTGTTCTGATCCTGAGCATTCTTCCGCAGGGAATAAAATTTTCCTTCTGCTCCTTTCCAAACGATTCAAGTTGTGCGTATTTGTCTTGTTTTTCTAGATTCTGTAAATGGTTCAATCTGATGTCTTGTTGCTTTTCGAATTCTTTCAGTTGTTTTCATCATAGATAAAATCCGTTACCAGTTTAAAATAGTTCTTCAGATTCGAATTCTCCGTCTCTAATTCATCGACCCGTTCAGAAAGGGATTTTTTGGAGTTAAAAGTTGGGGGCTTACCCCCAGACTGTGTTTATTCACCAATCATCATCTATCTGTTTACAAGCAGTAGGCAAGTTAGTTACAATTTACAGGAGCGATTTTCTAGAGTCCGTGCTATTTACATTTTAAGAGCTATTTACATATAACAAGCTATTTACGTGCTGCAGATTATTTGTAAGCGTAATTTACAAGCGCTTTTTAAAGCCAGCTACTTGCCATCGTTTAGGATGTGTGTGAGTGCTACACTCTACTTCTACTTCTACTTTATTAACTGATAAAACTTTACAGCATCACATCAGTATAAAAATGATAAGTATAAATTATAAGTATGAAAAGTATAACATAATATTTCAAGGAGATAAAATTTAAAAAGTTAAGAAATTTAAAAAAAGAAATTTTTAGAACCATTCGCCCTTCTGTTTCATATAAGTGATTAGCTCTCCTTTGAATTTGGTGGAGTCCTTAATATTTACAAGAGCCCCCGGTAGCTTATTCCAATGATTTATTCCCCATGGAAGAAGCTATTTGCATGTTGATAACAATTTGAATGAGGTCTCAAAAATCGCTTGGAGTTACCATTCCTTGAGGTCCAGGCCATTGGAATCAAATAGGGTTCTCTCTCAATGTCCACAGCTCCGTAAACAACTCGATGAAACATAGACATCCGAGAGAGAGTCCGCCTCCCCATTCAGCATATTTGTTACTACTCCTGGATCTCTTAAATAATTATTGTAGCAAACTCTGGCTGCACTACGCTGTACCATATCAAGTCGATGTTTATCCTTTTGGAGATACGGGTACCAGGCAGAATTTGCATATTCTAGCTTGGGTCTAACAAGACTACAATAAAGTTGGGATTTGCATTCAACTGAGGCTGTTCTAAAATTTCGTCTGATAACCCCAAGGGTCTGATTTGCACTAGATGTAACATGTGCAACATGGCTAGCCCACTTAAGATCCTCTGAGAGTAAAACCCCTAAATAAGAATGATGGTGCACTCTCTCTAGAGTGTGGCTATTAATTGTATAGGAATGGTCTAGTTCCACATGTCTTCCTGTCGAAATGCACATTGTGTGACACTTTTCTACATTGAAAGCCATTTGCCAATCCCTCTCCCACTTGCTTAAGGCATTCAAATCATTTTGCAGGCTTAGACTATCGTTTGAATCATTAATAGTGCGATATAATAGACAGTCATATGCAAAGAGCCTTATTGATGATGGGATACACAATGGGAGATCGTTTACATAAAGTAGGAACAACAGTGGTCCTAGTATTGTTCCTTTCGGTACTCCCGAGATAACCCGGCATGGCATGGAAGATACTCCCTCAAGTGCAACTCTCTGAGTTCTTTCAGTGAGAAAATCTTCCACCCAAGCCAGCAAATTCCCATTGATACCATAATGGTTCAATTTGTACAACAATCTCCCATGTGGAACCCGATCAAAGGCTTTAGAAAAATCTAAAATAAATGCATCTACCTGTTTCCCTTCATTTACAGCACTCGCCAAGTCATGCAATGTTACAATCAATTGCGTTTCACAGTTTCTTCTCTTACTGAAACCATAATGAAAATCACTTAGTATGTTGTGCTGTTCTAGATGTTCTCAAATATGATGACATATAACATGCTCCAAGATTTTACACGTTACCGATGTAAGGGAAACAGGTCGATAGTTGCTGCGTTGAGATCTTTTGTCTTTTTTATGAATTGGCACTACATTTCCAACTTTCCAGTCATTAGGTAGTTCCCTCGTCTAAGGACTGTTGAAAAAGTTGAGCGAGCAAGGGTGCTAGTTCTTGGGAAAGCTCTTTTAAAATACAGGTTGGTTACTGATCAGGACCTCTTGCCTTATTTGCATTAAGTATGTCTAAGAGCTTCTGAACTCCATTAGATGTCACCACAATCTTTCTCATTTCAGGGCTTAACAAAGCTGAATTTAGGTTTGGCATTGTACTAGTGTCCTCTTTAGTAAATATAGAAAAGAAATAATCATTGAGGAGATCTGCCTTGCCTTGGCTATCAGATACTGCAGTATTATTCTCATCATACAACATATTGATGCCCACATTATCTTGCCTTTTGGATTTAACAAATTTCCAAAATTTCTGTGGTTGTTCTTCTTGCCGGGACTCTAATAAATTACTTATGTAATCTCCATATGCTTTGTTTAGCTTCTGTTTATGAGCTCTCCGGGTTTGTCTGAATTTCCTTTTTTCACATTCTAAACCTGACCGTTTCTAAACATTATAGAGCCTCTGTACTTTCCTATTCAATCGCTTAAGGTTACTTGTAAACCAGGGGCGATTATGTCTACTTGAAGACATTTTTGTCGGGATATATTTCTCCATAAGACTGGATAACTTATTCTTTAGCACGTCCCAGTTTTCATGTAAAGATCTTTCATGGAAATTGGACAGATAAACAGAGCTTAATTCTAGAAGGTCCCTTTTCATGTCATGAAAGTTCCCTTTAGAGTATAAAAAAATCTTCCTTTTGGTAGGGCGTGCCAACCTTGGGGAAACTAATGTCAGTACCTCCACACATCCATGATCGCCCATTGCAGGTTTTACTTCCACAGAGCCAATAAGAGTACTGTTTGTTGTGAAAAATAAATCCAGAGTCTTGTTACCACGAGTAGGTTTATCAACAACTTGCTCTAGGTTGTAAGTATTACACATCTCGAGCAGTTTTTCACAAGCTGCAGCATAACGGCTACCTCTGGCAACAGTACTCGTCTCCCAGCATATATCACCTCCAAGGTTAAAATCACCTCCAAGGTAAATCACTGAATTCCCAGACTTATTTAATAGCTTGGAAAGGGAAGAGTCCAGTTCATCCAGTGCCTCACAAGAACTGTCAGGATTATAGAAAGCTCCAACGTATGCATGCTTCCTACTATTGATGGAAACTTTAATCCAAACAGCTTCACAATCTGGGGAAAGTTCATCAAGCTCTTGACAGCTAAGATCCTTAACTGCAACTAGTACTCCTCCATAGCCAT
>JAOBRG010358907.1:0-12764 GCA_027574985.1 Umimayanthus nakama
GTATTCCCCTAACCCTATCTTACAAAAAGGGCGGCGGGGGGGGGGGGGGGGGCCAAAACCAATTTTATAAATTTGTTATAAGGGTTTTGTAAAATACACTCGAGCCAGCATAAAATGCTGGCATGCATGATATACAAGACCGGGCATAATAATGTCACTAGGTTTTTTTCAGTTGTGTATCCACATTCGGAGTAGTTATCTGGCGATGTTGCATAAGCATTAGTTACTAATGGGCGGATCCAGGGGATGGAACAGGTGACTAATTAACCTCCGTTTTCAGATAAAACATAAGAAAAATGTCAGAAGCAAGCTATCAGTTCATACATTTTGGTGACCAGACAACGAATAGTCACTCCTCCCCCCTTTACAATAGTAACAGCCATTTGAAAAACTCTGGATCTGCCACTGGTACTGGCTTTGTTTAAAACATCGAGTTATTTCCAGGATATATAGTATTTAAATAAATGTTCTCTTAGTATCCCAAGCTTCCGCATTTTCTTTTGCACTTTCTCATATTTGGGGATCTTTCTGCCTCAACGTTCTTATTAGAAGGTTCTTTTTACTAGAAAGGTTCTTATAGCAAAGAGAAGCGGCATGATAACTATGACGGTCGATCTTTTCATCAACAGGTGAAGCAGATACATCCTCGAACACTGCTGGAGATGACAGGTAAGGCCTTGAAACAAACCCATCAAACACAGCTAGCAAGGATCATGGTAAATAAAATGTTTTTTTTGTTTTCATGAAAACTTCAAGGGAGAGCTTCAAAGTCACCTCTGAAAACCTTAGTGATAGACGACCTTCATTTGAGTCTCGACATACATGAAAGATTAGCTTGTTTTAGATTTGCCTCACTGACACAGCAGTCCTTTCTTACGTAATACACATGTACTCAATGGAAGACAGTTTGTTGATGAACTGTAAAACAATACTTATATTAACAGGCTTGATGGCTACACGCTTTTTTTAACAATGAAGAAGCAGTAAATTTTGGCTGAGCCTGGGGCTCCGGTTCTTAATTTTTTCCATACATAATTTGCTTAAAATTTTAGCCAGTGTTCTTATAAATAAAGTTTATTCTTATACAGTAAAGAAAAAAGCGTGTATTCGGAACGAGTCTAAACAGAGGTTACTAGTGAGACCTGTACACCTTTCATTTTGGGTCGGATTTGAGTAAATGAAAAATATACCTTTCAAACCAACCCTAAATATAAGAACATTCTAGACTGGAATGCCCAAAAGAATTAAAAACATCCCGCCCGAGCGCTGGCCCCCAAGTTCGACGCTCTTCTATAGAAAGAGTTTATGTTTGTAAATGTTGTGGGGTTTTTTGTGGCTACAGAGAGGCGTCTTCATCAGGATTCGGATCTGAGTCTACCGACAGCCTAGAATATGACGCCCTCATGGACCAAGTTAAGCAGCACGCTCTGGAAAACTGGATTATGGTGAGTGAAGAGACATACACTGACCGTGTTTCTGGTGTGTGGGTCATTTTAATTGTGATTAACATGCCTTTAAAACTGACTTGGACACTCGGATCCAGGATTTAGTGAGAGGGGTTCGGACAAACTTCGGCCTACATTATCTGGTTGTTGTTATTGTTGTTTAACAAGTCTCTATTTTCACACAAAAAAGTAGGTCAAAATATTTGCATTTGTTTCATTTAGGGAGTTCAACCGAACCACCCTGGATCCGCCCCAGGAGGTCAATCGCATGACATGGATAAAAGTTATATTTACAAAACATAGCCTCAAGTGGACTGCGTCTATGAAGATTTAATTTTAAGTGGCGCTAGTTAAATATAAAAAAAATAGTCTGCATAAAACTTATCAATAAAGAAATTTTAAGCTTGAGAAAGCAGTGAGTTTTCCTAATTTCAAAGTAGTTGGCAACGTTTTAAGTTATCTTGTGACATTTTGGTAATTTTTGCTTGATATAGTGCTCTTTTATCCAGGACTGCAAAACTGAAGATCACTTCCAAGATTATGACCCGCTAAAAATGGGTTGCATGCAAGCCAGCGACTTCAGAAAAGGACTCAAGGTGATGGGTCTACAGCATTGGACAGACGAGCAGTTTGCGGTGATAGAAAACCACTATAGCGACCTCGATAAACCTGGCGTGTGCGATTGGACGCGATTTCTCCACGATGTTGAGAAGGGTGAGTGGCGGACGATATTTTTAGCGTGTGTGCTTGTGTGTTCGTTCATCCATCACAAAAAGAAACGTTACTTTTGACGCTGGTAGTCATTAGTTTTAACTCCTCCACAAAGGCTTGTGTACTTATTGTTTTGTTCTCTCTTTAAATAATGTGTAAGCAACATCAAAACCCCATTCCACAAACGACCAAGCTGTGTACTGTAACAAGTCACCCCAAAGGTGGGGGGGGGGGGGGGGGGGATTATTTAGACACCTCCCCCAAAAGTTTTTCCAAATGGTTACACATAAATGCCCATGCAAACGGACGCAACAAGATCACAGCATTATTGCTTGTTGCTAAAGGTTTGACCGGTTTCAAACTATACGCAACAAGTGCCAACCAGCGACAATAAGTGGCAACATTGTTGTGATTTCATGCAAACGGACGCAACATGTTGGGCACAAAACAATATTGCGTGTTGTTGGCAAACAATGTTGGGTCCGTTTGTACGTGCCTTAAAAGATCAAGCTTTAAAATGCAAACAGCTTTTGGTTAGTTTATCAATATTTTCCATAACAACAGCCAAGTTTTAATTAAGAACTGTTGTTATGGCAACAGTCGTCTTACAACATGTCTGCCTGATCTTCTCCGCCAACTTGGATTTTCTGAAAATTTTATTTAGCGCAAAACTGTAGCAAGTTTCACTGAAATTTGTAGAAAAAATCTCTTTGGAGCTCCTAATAGGATTATAAATAAGAATAGTAGAACAAATTTCCCCATAAATTGCAGTTTTCTTTTTCAAACTTTAATTTGCATAATTAATTATGCCTAAGTTACAGGTGATGGCTCATTCATTAACGTCAAAAGATGCGCTCATTATCAGCTTGAAAGCTTCAAAATTTTAGCTTGGACGTTCGAGGGTCAAAAAGGCTCGATTAAGAAAGCTTGTTTGATGATGCACCAGTCCTCATCTTAGGTGTCCCCCTTCCCTCCCACTCTCCTCCCCCCACCCCCACTGTAGTTGACGTCCTGAGAATCATTCATGATTGAAAGTTTTCTTTAGAGGATCATGCTACAGTTCAAAATGTCTTAAGCTGAAACAGGGCTGGAATGCAATGCTCTAACACTCGTGTCTTTATGTGCGCATTTATAAGTAGCTGGGGGCCCAACTGAACGGAGCACAATGGTCATCTCATCAAGTAAGATAAAGCTTACTTGGGCTTGTACAGTAAAACCCCGCGTATAGAAACTACAATTTAAGAACCTGTTAGTCCCAGGGGTCCAACTCAGATACTTTATATAACCAAAATTATCTCGACCTCAGAATTTGTCTACCAAAAAAATCTCTACGTACGTTCTTAGCATACCCCCCATAACCCTGCATCAACAGTAAATTCCGCTAATGTTACTGTTGGTTTGTGCTGATTGAAATACACTTCCCACAAACCAAAAAATCCTCATGTCTTTCATGGACCATAAATATCCTCTTTTAATAGCCAAACATTCAGATACAAAAAAAATCCCTCGGACCCCCCAGTGAGCGGGGCCCCTTTGCTGTTGGCCTAAAGTGTTTAATTTAAGACTCCATCTATATAAAATGCATTTAGAACCTATTAAGGCTGGACTAAGTTCAAAGCAAGTTCTTAGTTCACCAACCATTGCTAAAACTACACGTTTACAGTTAACGTTTAACTCTTCACAAGTATAGAAAATTACGCAGAACCCTGGAAATGTCATTCAGATGAATAATATGTCGTGGCAAGGGTGTCTAGGTGAATACAACATCATAAAACTGTACTGCTACACGACAGTCACAACAACTGTAAGAAATATTTTTTCTTACAAAAATAAGAACCTATTTAATAACTTACTTAGCCTATTTTTCTTGTAGGCACCTTGTACGAAAGAACCTCTTTAGGCTAACTTAAGAAAACCTAGCTGCTAGTACACAGGAATTTACTTTCCTGCGGTGAAGACTTAAAGACTTAAATTAAGTTCTACCTAAACTAGCTGTTAAGTTAATGCTAGGTAGGCAGGTCCCGATGTTATGATGACGGTGAAATTAATATATAAATAGCGCTGCATTGGAGTTGCTAAACTATCACTTCAGTTGACCTCAGACTGGTTCATTGATATGATATTCTTCTCATCGACTTGTTTTCTAATTTATGTTTCCAGCTAAAGCGTTTGATGAAGATGATTCGGGGAAATCGACCGCAAACTCAGTGGTTGAGAAGAAGGTGGTGTTTGAAAAAATCCTGCAGTCATCAAAGGAAGGAGTCAACGGGACGATTCCATTTGTTGAACGACTTGAACCTCTCTTCCGTGGCCATGATAGGTATGACTTTTGTTGAAAGCTTCTTTTACTAAGCTTCAGACTTGAAATACGTTACCTCAAGGACTCTAACAAGTTAACTGAATGTCTTAAACGGTTTATGTAACTCGCGAGATGTCAACATATCCGCCACGTTACCAAACTGATTGTCCTGTCTCAGCTGCTAGATACTAACACTTTTCACGCGTTCCATGTATGAGATCTTTCACCAACCACTGAGATAACAAGCTTCCTTTCGTCAATGGTACAAAATGAGTTCCTTGAAACTCAATTCGTAATTATGGACCAACATCAAATGAAACTAACCACCACAACTTTTGGTTGCAAAGAACAATAAATTAACAAACCAGTACAGAACTCAATTCAAGACCTTTGGGATATGTCAATTATATTCCACTAAAGCTATTTAGAGATTTCCTGTCGAACGGAAGGGTGTTTTCAGAGACGTCCGCATAATGGCTGTACAAGTGAGAAAACACTGTTTCTTGAAGCTGCATAAATATACAGTTGCTGGATGTAAAATGACGCCTTGGATACAAATAAATTCTGTTGACCATATAGTTAACTCTGAGTGGTCACACAAACAAATACAAATTAAGATTTATTAGTTCTTTGCGTACTCTGCGAGTAGAGATCTCTTCTATCTCCACGAAAAATGAATTGTGTCCCCACGACCAATCCACCATTATCATTGATCAAGGTTGTACTCTATGCGGACGTCTCGAAAAACAATTTCTTAAATTAAAAATAACTTTAATGGGATCGACATGTCCCTGGCCAACGCCCTCATTGTCCCTCTCTGTCCCCTTATTTTCTCTTGTATTTATATATTTCATGGAGCTTAAAAAATGTTTCAGAGTAAAAACAAAATGCTCCCACGAAGTTTTGATGACTTGTTTCTTACAAATACCCAAATTCTTAACTGTTAAACAAGAAGCGCTAAGCAGTTTTATATCCCCAGATGTAGGACTAAAATTTGCTATTAAATATTATAAAGGACGAGAAGTTTTTAACCGTCTAGCCGTCGACATTCAAATTTCCCTTACCTTCACAGCGTTTTTCAGGAGCTTAAAGTCCTCTTTTATGATTTATGAGTAACGCTCACTTCTCCTTCTTCCTGATTTAATTTTCTTATTTTTGTCTACTTAAGTGTTTTTGTGTGTTTTGTATATATTAAACAATATATCTCATGATTTAAACTGGATGAGAAAGGCCACCCCGCATAAACCATTAAGGTTTCTTACGGTCTTTTCCTTCACGCTCAGGCTACTCAGTTACATTTAGATAAATGTTTATGTAAATAATGTATATGATTCATGTGTGGCAAATAAACAAACCTGAAATCTGAAGAATCAAATAGACAAACAAACAATAGACCAGTTTCGTATTCCTGGTTGCTGCTGATTACAATGACTAAAGACTCGTTTTTACAGTACGAACCTCGACTTGGTGTTTAATATTCATAAATTCCAGAGTGGGTATAAGCTATTCACATCTGTGTATTGTTGGAGATTCAGATCTCGCCGTATTTGTGAACATTTATCATCACGTCGAGGCTCGTACTGTAAATACGAGTCTATAGTCATTGTAATCAGCGGCAACTGGGAATACGAAACTGGTCTATTAAAACAAACGACCAAACAAACAAACAAACAAACTTAAGGCAACTAATCTTTGTTGTAGAAAGAGTCCTTTCTTGACACAGTCATAAACCTTTATATACCTACAATATGGTTGTTGCCAATCCACAGAAACAATACTGGGTATGTGACAGTGGTGCAGTCTAAAGAATGTCTTCTTGAAATAATAGATGAGGAAGCGATAAAGGTACCATTTGTGTTGAATTAGTTTATGTGCTTGTATAAATTTCCGTGTTATTAATTTGGAAGAAACACGCACGAGTGAAAATAAAGTTGACTTTCATTTTTTAATGAGGCTGAAATTGTAATATCCGATGTATACACTCTACAGAATAACTATTAACCCTGGAAAGCATAAGAGGGGAAGGGGGGGGGGAATCAATCTGACCCCCTCGGGTTTTTTAACTTAACATTTTTGTTCCTTGACCCATTTTCAAAAGCTTTGGCACAACTGTTCTTTGTTTGTAAACACATCTTTAGACCTAGGTGACGTCACAACTGATGACATCATCATAATAAGTCAGGCAACCAGTGTGTCGATGCAATAGTGGAGTTTTTCGCTAAAAATGCGATCCTTTTACTCTTAATACTGACAACTTCACATTATTTCTTACAATTTTACTTATTCAAAAATCTGAAAATCCAAGATGACGACCGAAGTGAGGTCATTTATTTTGTGTGGTTGACATGGAAACCAATTAAACACCATATACCAGATGTCAAGTCAACCGTATGGAAAGGTGTCAAATCGTAATGTACCCCCCCCTCCCCCTTATTCTTTCGTGTAACTTTTTTTTAACTTATGCCTTCTAGGGTTAAACTGAACAATCATGAAAGGCAGTGTAGTTTGTGTATTTAAAAAGTGCATATTTCTACGAAACCACACTATACGCTAATCGATTTCCTGTCAATCGCACATTTTCTCGCATTTCTCAAATTAATCAAATTCAGTTATTGTCAGGGCAAAAACCTTTAAGATCACACATTCTGCTGCAGTGTTAAAAAAATTGTTTTAAAAGTATTTGCTTGGATATCTGACTAATATTATGCATCAGCTGTATTGAGTTTTTTAAAATTATCGTTTCACTGAGAAGTATTGCTAAACATACTCGTTAAACAGAAACCACATTTTAAGACGTAAGGATATCAATACTTATGCTTGGTTGTTTTCTTAGACTTTGGAAAACATTTATACGGATGAGTCAGGCTTCAGTTATCTACACTTCCTACATGACTTCAAGGTGAGTTCTCAGTACTGACAGTAGTTCTCGATCACTACTGCTAACCTTTTAAAACATAACAAGTTTCGTGTTTGCATTTTATACAAAGTTTTTTTTAAGTTATAGTGTTTTAACCTATGTTTACCAAACAGTTAACATTTCTGTTCTGTTGAAGAAACAATTATTCCGATACAAGATCGGCTTATTCAGTAGTCTTGTATTTGACTTTACTTTCTCTCAATTCTGAAAGTATGAAGACAAACAATATGTTCCTCTTCATACAATGCATCGTTTTCAATTTAAAAGAGATGTTAATTTTAAAGAAAACAGATTTAGAGGAAGACCCTTTCCCCTCCCCTTTCGGAACTGCGGGTTCGGACCCTTCAACAATTCTGCTTTTCCGAAATTTCTGTATCCGACCCTGTTATTTCTTAACAACTTTTCATTAAGTCGATAACGAAAGAAATATTTATAGAAAGATAATATTAACTTTATCAGGACCTGGCTCTTTCGGGCCGGGTTTGTCACAGACCAGGAGGGGGAGGGGGCAAAAAGATGCCCCCTCGTAGCTTTGGAATTGTCGTGAGTAAAATGATGAAATCTGGCTCGAATTGACCAAGACAAGCTAATTTTAAATTTGTCATTAGCTACTTATTTTACTATGACGTCACGGTGACGTCACCACGAGCTATTTTGTGGTTGCAGGGTCATGACTTTTGAGCTACGGAACCTTTTTTTAAGTACTGAAGTATTAACGGTTAAAGTTATCAAAAATGCATTTTTCATTAAATTTCCTTAACATTAGTTAATTTAAGCTTTTCTAAACAAATGCATGTCACATTGACGACACATGAATTAATATTTGTAATACTTTTCTGTAGAGTTGCTGAGTTTTTCCATGCAAATGGAAAACACGAGAAATATTAATACAACTAATGTTTATCCGAGGACTTGAAATACACGGATATACACAAAGAGAACAAAATTTACTGGTTAAGCTGTCAACGTGAGCACAAATTGTTTATACAATTTTTTTTTAAAGGTTAAGAGAGTGGTGACCATGGAAACAATAGTAAAACTCACATACTTGCCATTTCTTTCTGACTATTGAAACATTCGTTGCACTTTTTAATGAGTCTTATAGCATTTACAAGCTAAAATAAACGTTTTCAGAAAAGTACCTACCAATTATGAATGTGCTTACTAGGGCAACAATTTTCATGCCGCAACCTCTTAACTGTTCCAAAATCCTGTACTAAAACCCATGGAGACCGACTTTTCTCTGTTGCTGCCCCTAAACTCTGGAACTCCTTACCTGATCAATTAAGACAGGCCGACTCACTTGACAATTTTAAATCTTTACTCAAAACCTTCCTATTTAGTAGTACTTATGAATAGGTAGTTATTTATATACATATTTAATATTTTCCAAAGATTTTAAAATAGTCCTTTTTATATAGTTGTTCATACATTTGTAAATCAAATTTATCGTATTGCAGATAGTTTTATTGTAGGACTTGTCAGAGCATTGACACTTGTGGAATGCTCCTAAAACATTATTATTATTATTATTATTATTATTATTGTTATTATTATTATTAACAAATCCGCTTTTTTACAAATTACAAAATATATGGCTGAACGCGCCATAAAATTTCAGGAAACGTGATGTGTCTTCATCATTCGGTTCCTATCTGCCGAAGAGTTAATAACGAAAACGTATGAGGGGGGCAGAAAGTGCTTAGCTTCCTCCCCGTCCAGATAGGGTTAACGATGGAGTAATATCAATTAAGAGAAACCGAACTGTAAGCTTCATTAAATTTTAGTAAATTGAATTTCAAGGCTTAAACTGATCTTTTAGCCAAATCCATGGTATTAACTTGGAAACATTTGTTTTTATTCAGGTACATTCCCGGACACCTTATAAGGTAAGTTACTAAGTGTATAGTGGAAAAAGAGTATCAGAATTAAGCTTTTAACACACGGCTTATATTAACAAGGTCTATACAAGATGCCAGATCGGATAAGTACTTGTCTATTCGTTGGTTCTTTATTTGAAAATACATTTCAGTTTCATATATTGTTAAAATTTGGTGTAAATAGGACAACTAGATGTTATTTACCTCGGATATGTTGTTTTCTTATCTTCCCTTGATTTGTACATTGTGAGACAAAATCACCTTAAGTTTATGTTGCCTCTATTGTGGCCCAAGAAAGTAGGTGAATAGCAAGCTGAAGCATTAATCGAGGTACGGAATGTTATTTATTGACGTTTGTTCAAAGGATTATTGGTTAAATTTGTTCCAAAACTACGTCGACTCAATCAAAGATGTTGCACTACCCGCCTAAATACTTATAATTCAAGGTCTTTTTAATTTTATCTGTCACACAGGAAACTCGCCGAAGCTGGAGAAAGGCAAAAAAGTATTTCTTTGGAAATACTGTCTCGCCACAACCGCCAACTTGGGAAAAGACACCCGTTTTGCCAAAAAAGGAATCCCAATTTATTTTAGAACTAGCCGAGAAGAAAAAATCTGCCACTGAGGAAGATGACATCTCCCCACCTGTTTCCATACACCGCCCCAACAACAGATTTTCAATCTCATACGAGTTCATAGTCTGGTTTGTCTTCCTCCTCGGTACAGCGTTGTGTCTCGTGGACCACTTTGTACGGAACGGTGACGTCGTGTTTGGCAGATCCGGCAAACATCCCAGCCGCCTTCGCGGAACCAGGTTTGGCCAGACACTCACTAACATCGTATGGGCCGTTACAGCGCGGGTGATTATTACGTCACAGAATATGATGTTCTACACAACACTGTGGTGCTTTCCCAACATGCTCAGCGAGAGGGTACCGCAATGGGTGGCCTTGAACGGAATCCGAGACATCCACCTCAAGATGCACAGACTCATCGGAATATTTCTGATTGCCATCCCATCAGTTGTTCATGTCCTGGTTATTTTTGTTCCACTCCTTATTGATGGTACCTCCCTCAAGTACTACCCGCCAAGCAGCTTCAACTACAGCATGTCTCCGGACCACCTCAATTGGTCGACATTCTGGGACCCTGCTGCGGTAACTAACTGGACTTTCAACGACCACAGAGGGGTTCACTTAACTGCAGACGAAATATACCGCTTCGTTCTCATGATTGTCTTATTTTGTTTCTTGTTCCCTTTAAGCCGATCACAATACCTAAACAACCGCAGTTACTCCACGGCCATTGCATTGCACGTCTTTGCTGGCATTTGGTATGCAATCGACAATATCCGAAAGATTACACACAGCCTTTCACATCTCTTCAACCTTCCCATGCTGATTATCTGGTGTATAGACAGACTTGTGTGCATAGTACTCTACCGAATAAACAAAGGACACGCTGTTAGTAAAGATGTAATTGGTGACAATAAACACACTGTTGTCTTCATGAAGCTTGACCGTCAATCAGCGAAGGGGGTTGGTGATGTCTATTACCTCCACCAGAACTATAAACTGTTTGGCGACATAATTCCTCAAAGGGCTCATCCTTTTACCTCTTTCAGCAATCACGGGGAAGATTCAAGTTGGGACATCGGATTTGTGTTGACGACGATCGAAGATCACGAGCAGTGGGCTTTACCATGGACAAGATGGATCGGGGCTAGAGAACAAGTTCAACCTTTCCATGTTTGGGGACCCTATCGCTCCTCCGTTTGGCAGTTACATAATCGGCTCTTGTATCCGTCGAAGGAAACACAGTCATCGCCTCATTTTCTCTTGCTAGCAAGTGGTTCTGGCTTTGGATACATCCTGGATGTACTTGGGATCCTCGCTCACAAAACAAGTTCCAAGAAGCACTGCCAAGGAAAAGCAAAGCCAAAGGTGGATATTTACTACACCGTACGATACCAAGCGTTTTGTCAATTCTTCCAGAGGTACGTCAGAGAGCTGCTGAACAAAATCAAACAAAATGACACTGCTACCGTTACCTTCAATTGTTATGTCACAGGAACACTCGAAAGCCAGAACACCAACAATAACCAGGAACAAGACACTGACATACAGTTCTTCAACGGCCGACTCGATTTTGAAAAGGTTCTAAGAAATGCTGATAAAACAACGTTCATTTCGTTTGTGGGAAGACCAGCCATTGCTGATGCAGTCAACAAAATTTGCCAAAAGAAGGGATTGAACCTGATCAAAGACCACACAAATGGACAGAGAGGAAATCAGGACAAACAGGTGCTGCAAAAATACTTAAAAGTTAGTTTCTGGATAACGCTGTCAATAGTTGCAGCGTGTTTGATAGCACATTTGCTCATTGATGTAAATCAAATCGAAGAAATGGTTCAAAAGATTTATCAAAACAAAACTCGTTTGGTGGAAACTTGAGTTATCTTAGGTAAGATAGAACAACATACAGCTGTTGCACAAATCGTACGATAAAAGGAAATCATAACAAAACTTTTTGTCCCTATCAGGCCAGGGTAACTTTGGAAGCATACTCTTGTACATTTTAGGAAAAATTAGAATGTTTCCTGGCGCTAATCGTTTTGGAATTGCAAAAACTAATAATTATATGGTTAACAGGTTAAATAACTCCAAACAGCTAATACTGCATAACATTTTATGGTAAACTAAGTACTGTTTTTCAGTGTGAAAAACATTTTCTTGTTAAAATGGTGGCTATTTAAAACGACACTGCTTCGAGTTCAGATACACAATCGATTCGAGGAAGAAAGTATGTGTTTTTCAAATGGCACTTCTATTGGTTACAAAACATAGCACCAGAAACTAAGGGTTGAAAGTTGCCAGGCTATTCACACGAAGCCGAAAGTAGCTATTAAAACATATAACATACTTTTACAAGATTTCTTTTATTCTTTGCAAACTTCTTAGAGACCATTTTGATAAGTCAAGTTTGTTCTTTTGCGATGGCAAGCTTTTTGACATTGTTAATAATCAACTTTTTTGAAAAAAACATTTTGTAGCGGAACAGTGCAATACATCGTAATTGAGTTATAAAGTTTGCTTCTGTAACAAACAACTCTTTCATCGGCTTTCCTAATTTGTGAGTCGAGCTGATCATGTTTGTTAATTAGTGGAAATTGGTTTACTTGCTCATATTGGCGTCTTTGTATATGCTAAATCGAGTATGATACATATACCTTTTCGAATGCTAAATCCATGTTATATCGAATTGAATCCTGTATGTCTATATATACATGTAGATTTTGAGACTTTCATAAGTTTTTTAAAATTGTAACTTTACGATTTTTTAGCTAAAGAAGGCCGAAGGCCGAAACGTTTTTATTAAACTAGACCTTTGAGGTAATTTATTGTCTTTTTCATATTTTCTTACATTTAACCTACATATACAGCTATTTCAAAAAAGGTTGTTATAGTCAATAGTCGATACTGGGACCGAAAGGAACTATGGGTATGGTCATA
>JAOBRG010358929.1:0-12764 GCA_027574985.1 Umimayanthus nakama
GACTATGCGTGGTATATACAGTGTGTCCCATTGTGTTGTGTCAGGTATCTGGACAGGATCATCCGTGGGCCAGAACTACAGGAGTTTGCTACCATGTTAATGGACCACCAGAAGGCTACCACAGGGGATGGTATGTAGCTGGTGCAAGGACTGGCACTCTTTAAACAGTATAGGGGCTACTCATTGTGCTATGACAAGTGGTTAAAGCTCAAAATGTCAACCTTTTAACCACCTTCATAACAGAAACATACTGTATCCAGGGTTCAAAATAACGTTCAGAAAAAAAGGCCGAATTTTGTAGGCTGTTTCATGTAGCCCAAAATTTTGCCCGCCGTTTTTCAAGCAACAATGTGTATGTTCAATGTTTTTACTTGGGTGTGTTCCAGCCTGCTTGGTAATTTTGTTTTTAAAACGGGAGCATTTTGAGTAAATCATAAAGGAACACAGCTCACCGCATTCAGAAGCAAAAATCGCCGGCAAGGTCCTAAAACTGCCGGCTGTCGCTGGTAGCTGGCGGCTATCTTGAGCCCTGGTATCTACTTGGGGTGTTACCCCTTTAGATCCACTTTCTTACCAATCTACGTTTAAATGCTTTAGGGAAACTAAACAAGATCAACAGCTAATTTTACGAGTCGCCCTCTATTCTGAGAACGAAAGATCCCATAGGATAAAAACACAATACAAATAACCAAAACTTTTATTATTAAACTGATCATCCGTAAAGAACATACAATAGCGCATTGTTAAATAGTGTCAGTTATTGTTAATGTTATTGTTCAATGACCAATAGAATAATTCGTTCTCGGAGTAGATCCTTACTGCGTTGAAAATCTTTTTAAAGACAGAAACACCTTATCATTAGACGCCAAAAGATAAGCCTCGCGCCTACTGCCAAATATATGTCTATTTAACTACGTAACACCCGCAGATATTATACATATGAAGCGCGTCAACAGGAAAAGGGTCTCCTGAGGCGTCAGAGAGACTAAAAAGTACTCGTTGATTTTCTCCAAGTTTCGCGCTTTTTACAGGTGCTAGTTCGATAATCATTTCATCACATGTAAACTAGGATAGCATTTCAAGAGAAAAGCTTATAAAAGAGGCGAGAAATTGAACTGACCGAAATGCCGTATGAAGTTTTATTTTTCACTGAGAAAACGATCTCGAATTTTTGGCTTTTGCGCAAGCCCCTCTCCCAAAAACAAATTTGACAATAACCCAATACATTTTAGCTCAATGTATAAAAATTTGGCTTTCTAAAGCAGCTGCAGTTAAAAAAGGCTGAAAGAAGAACATTCGAAAAGAAAACCATTGTTGTCCAACAGATGCCTAGTTTTCTGCGTTAGACCCTTTTCTTGTTAACGGCGTAGATATAGATGTATGTTTCTGATTCATTTTGCTTTTACAAGCTGGAATCCCCATTTTGTTCTGTGAAGATCGTGAACGTAGCCAGCTTATTGTTAATTCTTTATCATTTCTTCTGAAGTTTAGTTGTCGTTGTCATTTCAACCAATTACTACACGGTCTTTAGCAGTGTTGATGGGTTTATTTTTCTTCCATTTTATGATTTGTTGGTTTTCCTTAAAAATGCTTTGTAACCATCATAGTGTTGTTTATTTCATTCTTCCCTTTGTAACTTCAGTACACCGTGCAAGTCAGTCTCAATATCGTTTTTCTGTCATTTGTAAACCTCTATCAGCTCATTTTTTTCTTTGAACCTTTTGTCGCAATGTTTTCTCTCGCCTTGTTCATAACATATCATTATATGATTAACGTTCTGATGTGACGATTCCGCTCCCACTCCCCCACAGGTTCAAGTATCCTGGACAGAGCAGTAATAGAGCACAACCTGCTGTCCGCCAGCAAACTGTACAATAATATCACGTTTGAGGAGCTTGGCTCCCTGTTGGGAATACCGCCGGCAAAGGTTTGCATCGCACTCCAGCAGTTCATTCAGGGTGGTAAAAAAGGCCACAAAATAACGGTTTATCAATTATTTTGGACATTATGACGGATCGCGGTTACGCTTTCATGGTTTTTAGATGAAATTGAGGAGATTTTTGCCCGATTTAGGAAAATACCAGGGAGAGTTTGTTTGAACCTTGGTTTTTGTTTTGGCAAGACTGAAGGTTAAGCAAAACTTCCCAAACAAGGCAGGACCAATTTCCTGAATCGAACAGAAATCTTCACTGCATGATTTCATGTTTATCATCTGATCCCTGGTCAAAAAAACGAATTTTTTAAAACGAAAGTTTCTTGACTTGAGAAATTTCTTTTTTTGCGCGAACGCACTCGGGCATCAGTTTTCTGCACTTTGGACACCGCCCTCCTTCAAAAGATAAGTTTTCATTGGAGTTTTGTAATGAATGCGTGTGTTGCTTTGTTTTCTCCCCTTAAATTTCTGTGAAGTGGTACAGTGGTTTCACGCAGATGGAAACTTTGTTTTTGCAGCCTAATTTCAAGAGAGAGAAAAAACAACATCATGATGACACCGCCGCGATTTCGTGAAAAACCACGACAGTAATCTGGCCTGTGATTAGCTGAAATCACTTTCAGGGGTGATAAAATCACGAATCACGAACATCTTTTTAGTCTTTAATCGCGAGTTTAATCTTGAGGCAATATAACAGATCACGAAAGCAGGATTTTGAGAACAATAGCGGATCACGCGAGAACTTTTTACCACCCTTTTCATTGCTTACCATGCTTCCGAGATCATGTTATGACTGTGTAAGCTTTCATTGTTCAGCAAGAGATGTTGCAATACAAAGTAACTTCTGCTGCAAATAATTCAGACACTGTGCTACTTGAACACAGCAAATATGTTAGATGACTGGCCTAATATGGTACATGGTTGGCCAAGTATGGTACATGGTTGGCCAAATATGGTACATGGCTGGCCTAATATGGTGCATGGCTGGCCAAATATGGTACATGGCTGGCCTAATAGGGTTCATGGCTGGCAAAATGTGGTACATGGCTGGCCTAATTATGAGAAAGTTTGCAGTGGATTATTCTCAAAGGAGTTTCTTCAGTTGGCCAGAAGGATAATTTTGTAGTTCACATGAAATAACTCCAAAATACACTAATCTCAGCAGCTCTTGGACTTTTGGTTAACGTTAGATAACCGAACGATTATTGAATAAGTTTTGACACAGCAGATTTGTATGGAACGATAACAATTGACGCTGCTCATAATTACAAATGCATCCGAAATTAAAAAGAGACACATGGTAGCATTTAGTTCAGGTTAAATCTTGACTTTATTGATCTTATCTCTAGTTATTAATATTTTTTCTTTTCATTTACATTTTATTATTATGCTCAATGTGTTTTGTGCTTTTTAGACACATCATTAATTGTAACAGTAACTTAGGATACATGTAACTATGAAGTTTAATCTGAACGAAATGAAGATCATTTTAAAACATGTCTTTATATTAATTAACATTACAAAAACTTAATCAAATTGTAATCAAAAGTGTTTTCATATATACTACTTAAAACCTCTCTAATCTGTTACTCACTTTACTTCTGAATGGTTGGCACACTACATGTACACTGTACCACTATAAGAACTGCATTCTCTAGCTTCGCAGGCAACTCAGAAGTCAAATCTGGCAGATAAGTCAAAGCCTTAGCGCTTCCCTTTCGACTGCTCTCACTGCTTTCTTACTGTTCCGTGAATGAAAATGAAACTAGAAACACCTTCTGCAAAGCTAAGAAAAAACCCTCGTATATAAATGTGTAACACGTTTCGTACGGCCCCTAGAAGTTCATCATCAGCAGAATCTCTTTCATCATTTAAACAAGGATACAAAGCCAACTCAAAAACCGATCATTAGTTTTAACTTTAAACTACCTCACTACTTGGCTATACAGTTTTATTACTGATTTTGACTGAAACCGATATTTAAATTGAACGTCTCTTAGTGTCTTACCGACCCATGATATTGTCTTTGATGTTTCATAGAATTTTAACCACCATGTTTATTAATCAATAATCATTATGTTTGTAGTTTTGCAATATTAGTCTAGATTTTAAATATTCGATTTTAGCAAATTTTGTATTTACACGCGACTTTTATAATTAGCTTTTAGAATGATTGTATTAGCTTACTGTAGTTTAGACAGGTTCATTTGGGAGAACATTATTTTAATAAAGGTGATACCTGTATAAATAAAGCTTCTTATCTTATCTTATCATTTTAAATTCAAGCTTGGAAAACCTGTAATAATCTCATAAGACAGAAGAGATTATAAAGTTGATCCCTAGGCTGGGTAGCTGGCGGTCTTGCGATTGCGAGACTTGAGATTTCGATTTCGTTTGGCGCCATGTTAAACGAGTTCAAAAGAACGCTACGCAGGCTAGTTGATCCCATAAAGTTTCCCACATTATTATTCGTATTTAAGCTACCATAGGGACCGAAAATTGTAGATAACAAATTACTCACCATTTTTGAAATATTTAGCTATTTATATCTTATAAAAAATGTATATGTATTTCTTAAGTCTCCCAGATTAGCAAGGCACATGTACCAAGCTAGAAGTTTTGAGATACCATAAATATTATTATTATTTATTATTATTATTATTATTATTACTATTACTATTATTTTATTATTATTATTATTATTATTATTGTTATTATTAAAGTATAATTCCAAGCAGTTCAGTTTCTTCTCACTTTCCGTAGGCAGAAAGAATTGCTTCTCAGATGATCTCTGAAGGTCGCATGACAGGATCGATAGATCAGATTGATGGAGTGGTTCATTTTGAAGGTACGGCTTCTGGCAGCATGATTACTACCGAGTCAGGTTGTTTATTCAGTTGTTAATTTTACAAAAGCAGATGTTTTTCAGAGAGCCGATAGAGCGTCAATCGTTTACCGTACGGTTTTCTTTCTATCAGTTTCATGGTTGTGTCAGTTCCATAAAGCCCTGAGCTTATGTAGATTTGCAAGGGCTCTGAACGATGGGAAATCATATCCGGGGGATTAAAGTTTTTATTTCAAGCTCCACTTGCTTTGTGGCTTCCTTTTTTATTTGACGGAAGTTCTAATTTTTGTAGAGAAACAAGAAAAGTAGACTAAAAAGGAACAATAACCGGGATGTTATTGGATAGTTATTGGTTATTTTATTTTATTTTTTTTATACAATTATTGTAAATATAATGCAAAATAATGGCGAATAACTTGATACTTGATACTAGACCGGTGCCCTAGCAGAGTTTAACTCCCTTCAACTCACAGATTTTAACTCCCTCCATCTGAGTGAAAACATCGTACATCGTTTTCCAGTGGAAAGTGATTATGATTTATGTGTCCAGTGCATACTTCCGTAGGTTTTTAAATGAAGATATACACGAAAACGTTATTTTTTTCTTAGCATCGCGTCACAACTAATGATTATCGTTAACCTGAGCGAAAGCACTAAACTAAGTTAACATACAATTTCAAATTTATTAGGGCTAGGGTAAGGATTAAGTTTAGGTTACTAAATAGGAATGTGCATGTCGTTCAAATCCGTTGTGACAAAGGCGGTACATGTGACGAGGGCTGATATTCGGGAGGTTTTGACCGTAAAATTAATTATTTTAGCAAATTGTTGGGCCTAAATGTCAGTTAGGCTCTACTCTGAGAACGAAGTATTCGGCCATTGGTCATTAAACAATACCGGTAACAAAAACTGACACTTTTGACAATATACTATTGTATGTTTGTTTACGGTTGGCCAGCTTTAGAGTTTAGGTTCTAGCCCCGGTTGTACGAAGAGTGGACAACTCTATCCAGCAGATAAATCCTTATCCAGTGGGTAAAACTGGTGCGTTGTCCAATCAAAACCAAGAACGCGTCAATTTTATCCACTGGATAGCGATTTATCCGCTGGATAGAATTATTCACTCTTTATTTATATTATGTTTTTATCCAATGAGATCTTTCGATCTCAGAGTAGAGGGCGACTGGATTATACTCTTCTTACTACTGCATAAGTCGCAAGTTTGACTGTCACTATCTCCAAGAAAATGGTCGGTTAGGGTACAATTACTACCAATGAAATTTAACGTAGTTCATTCATTTTGTTCTTATAAGAGTTTTTGTGCTGTGTTGTAGCGCAAGATGTTCTTCCAGCGTGGGACAAACAAATCCAGGGGCTGTGCTTCCAAGTAAACAGTATAATAGAGAAAATCCACCACCACGCCCCGGAATGGGCGGCCAAACACTCCGATCAACAGATGACTTCCTGAACTGACACTCCACATAATACTATAGTTAATGCAAACGAAAAAGGAGCTATTGTAAATAAAATGTTCATTTTCCACACGCGGTGAATCTATAAGAAGAAATTGGTGAAGAGTAAAGCTTTGTTTGACTGTGAAAACATCTTCCGTCATTCAGTAGCAAACTAAAACTTGGTTTAAACACGGGAGATAATCACTAAGATAACCGGTTTATGCTTTGCGATAAGGGAGCTTAAATTGTGCCAAGCAGAAGTTCCGCTACTGAAAGAAACTCGTGTTCCGAGATAGAGTTGAACGATAACCTTCGGTGCGATCGCTATGTACACATATGGTATGACAGCTAAACGATAAATCAAACCTGGCCATTATTGGGCCCTTTTTGTATGGTACGAGCGTGCATATATACCTCGATAGGCGTACACCAGTGCATCTATTATATCGCGTACTTACTTTTCAGCCAATAAACTATCAGCTTACGTGTATGTTTTCCTTCAAATTTTGAACAAAGTGGCAATGGCAGTGTTCTAAAAGAAACGGTCCATGTAGATTTAGCTGTGCGTTTATGGAGCTGTGGATGCACATGGGAAGTTGGTAGCGCGCTTGATACGCTAAAGAAGTGCTCGGCTTCACCTCGTGCCACTCAAACGCTTTTCGCGTGCTCTCAGGACTATCTTCCAGCGTCCGTCCATAACTCGATAAACTCAGACTGGCCAAGTATTGACCGTTTCTTTAAAAGGTTCCGAAAGTTCGAGTTATTGAGGGTAAAATTGTATAGAAAATGACCTAAAGAGAAATGGGAATTGCTTCGAGTTAGCGGGAGGTTCGAGTTAGCGAGGGTTCGAGATATCGGGAGCCAACCGTGTGCGAGTTTTGGCGGTCCACCACACCCTGCCTGCTTGAAAACTAAGGGTAATGTAGTGATATATGAATAAGCGGTACATCTTGTATTGAAATAGATGTAGTATAATTTCAGCTATAAATTTCAAAATAATAAGTGACTGGTTCGCAATTCGATGTGCGAGAACATTTTTACTGGATTGCATTTTGAATTTTCGTCCGAAAACTGCGTAGGTTTATAAGCGGAACTCACAACCGCTTTTTTTTTTATAAGAACAAACTTTATAAGAACACCCAGGCTGAGATCTGCCCAAAAATTAAGAACAAGCTAAGAACAATCACCAGGCTGAAATTTTGATCAGAAAAATTTAGGAAATAAATAGATTATTGAACACAGATTGAGATGTACATGAAAGCAAAACTTGTCAGAATTTAGCTTGGTCAACGGGCGTTAGAAGAGTGATTAAGCAAGCCCGTCACGTTCGTGGACGCTGTGTTGACAGTTTCAAGTTTTTTCGCTGAATGAAACAATAGCAAACACAAATTTCTTAGTGCCATCTTACATATATTGTTCTGTGAAACTAATTCACTGTTTAAAAATATCAGGAAATAAGAACAATTTAAGAACAACTCGAGGCTAAAATCGCTAAAAAATTCAGAACAGCCCAGGCTGAGCCGAAAGTTACTGGTTCTTATAAAAAAAAGCGTGTAGCCCCTAAGGACTAGCTCTGTATATCATGAAGCCTGCTCTTAAAGCAGTACTTTGGACTAAGGAGTCACATTTAAGGAACTTCTGGAAAGAATATTAAGTCTTTTAAACACTGAAGAGTAAATAACTAAAAGTATAAGTTTTGTTTGTGCCTTGTTTCTCGGATGGGGCCTGCAACGACATGATATACAGTTTTGCGGACGTCCTCGTCCATTATTGGCTAATTCCAGAGACTCAGATCAGCTGGAAAAGGAAAGGGGGCGGGGGGGAGGGGGAGGAGGATGGGCCGGGGGAAAAATGGAAGAGAGAAACTGCTCTTGTTTTTTGGTTTTACACATTTCTACCTCTACTAGGAATTACAGATACTGTAATCTAAATTTCTGAGGAACACGACGTTTGCTCGATTTTAAAAAATAGTGCCTGTGAAACTTTCGACGGTACCCCTGAACGGTACTAATTTCCAGCAGCAAAGCCCGTGCGCGTGCCAGTCAGCTGGTGCCGAGCCTGTGTTTTGTTCTCAAATGGCCTGGGCTCCACAAAACAACAAAAGCTGGAAAGATGGCGGCAGCAGAGAACGGAGTTGGAAGGAACAGTGTTGGTCCAAATTTCTCTGGTTTAGCGATTCTTCTACTGTTGTTAAACAACGCTTTTGAAATAATGGCTGAAAAGAAAATTAGGATGGTAAATTTGGTAAGTATGACATCTCAGTTGAGTTGATTTTGCCTTTAATATATGTACCACTTCGAGTTATTTTTCCTTACACTGTAAGTGTGAAGTACATTTGTTTCTTGGATAACATGCTTGGATTTACTTTGGCTTTTTTTGCGCGGATAAATCAACTCTGCGTTATTTGGAATTGTTTGTCGTAGGGTAAAATGTTTTCAACGAACTGAACCTTATAAATGGTTGCATGATTTTTAAATTTAAAAGTGATCGTGAACCAACTAACAAAGATTGCTATATAATTTTAGTAGAATGTCTCGCATTGTTAAAAAATGACCATTCGTCGAGTATTTGTTTTTGTGTATTGTATCTGTATAATGTATTGTTTAGTATTTCTGTTGCCGATAAATTATTAATGACAGACAATTGAATAGGAACAGGTGACACGAATTGCCTGCTGATTGGAGCTCAGTTTTGCATACGTATTTACAAGCTTAAAAGCTGTGAATTTGAATTAAATGCGAAAAGGGTTATACAAACCGGCTACAATTATATTTTGTTGCTCAAAAGATAAATTTCAAACTGATTAATAGATAAAATTAAGGAAGTTTACGCTGAGAGCACTTAAAGATTAAATAATAAAAATATTATATTGCAGGAAACATTTTCAACATAAAATAATTTCGATCTAAGCTGTTTTGAAATCACTGAAATAATTATGTTAATGTTTCTGGATCTTTTGACTACCATTGCCACTGCATGAAGCCCTGTTCAAGCAGTAAGGCTCTACTCTGAGAACGAAGTATTCCATTGGTCATTGAACAATGACAGTAACAATGACTGACACTTTTTAACAATATGCTATTGTGTGTTTGTTTACAGATGGCCAGTTCTAAACTTAAGGTTTTGGTTATTTATATTGTGTTTTTATCCAATGAGATCTTTCGTTCTCAGAGTAGAGGGCGACTCTGTTCAAGACCTACATGTAACAATAAAGTTTGTATGTTGTGGTTGATCTATGTTAGTTTGGGAGGCCTGTGGTTCTTAAGGCACGAAGGTATGATAGTCAAAATACAATACTTGAAATAATTTTGTTTGCCACAGATTATTTAGTTACAGTGAACAAACATTTTAAAAGTGAATAACTGAAAGAAAAGAAAAGTGACAAATTGCAAAAGAAACCATTGGGCTTTTTCATGTGTAAATTGGACTTCTTTATCTATAAAAGTTGATCTTTTCTGGTGGAGATTGTAATGTCCACTGTCTCAGTCGACCTTAGGCTGTACTGTCTGTTTTTTGAAAAATACTGATCAGTAGCTGACTTCAATCATTCATTGGATCTGCAGCAGACACATGGGTAGAAAATATCCTTTTCAAAAGGTATTTTTAAAACTTATTTTAAAGTGCAGCAGAACGAAAACTTTGCGGTAAAAAGTTTATAGACTAGCATTCCAAGGGGCCTTGTGGACTCAGATATTTTAATGACGGGGTTGAGGGGGGGGAAGGATGAAATTGGGGAGGAAGGCTCGACAGAGGTTCTTGTTTTATACCCCAGGCCATAAGATCCCAACTTCAGAATGTGTCTACCCAAAAACATCCCCTTCATTTTTAGCATACCTAAAAAATCCCGCTCTGGTCAACAGTAAATTGCTACTATGTACCCAAAATAAATCCTTGTGTTATTTTTTGCGGCCAAAAAAATTATTGTGTCTTTCATTGACCCAAAAAATTCCTGTTTTGCCAAAATTTCAGACCCAAAAAAATATCCCTCTGATTTTCTTCCTCCCCCCCCCCCCCTTATTAGCAAAAATTTAATATGAGATTGGTGCCCCAGGGCTAGTATTTCTAGTTATTTTGTTAATAATAATCAATTACAGTGCTGGTTAAAACATTTTTAAACAAAGTAAATGTCAAGAAACCTACTTGATATGTATGTGTCACTAGCTAAATATTACATCATTCTATTATAAACAATCCAAAACAGGTTTATCGTCACGGGGATCGCTCACCTGTTCACACTTTTCCAACTGACCTTCACAAGAATTATTGGCCACAAGGATTAGGACAGTTGACGCAGGTCTGTTATCTTATAGGGGAGTAAAAATAAATATTTTTATTACTGTGTAAAATTATTTTAATACACCAACATAATAAATGCTGAATTGTAAAATTGGAATAATCTAACATTTATAATGAATATTTAAGTAATTGGTATTCAGCGTGCAAATTAAGGGTTTTAACTCACCTACAAAATAATTTTCTTTTGCTTTGGGAGATAAGAATATTTCCATACATTGAATTCTTATTTGAATTTTTTAGGCTCTTAGTTTGATATTGGTCTACAAAACAGACGTTTTGCCCTACTTTTTGCCATAAAATTGTTTATTTTGTAGGCCCTTGCACCCTGTTATTGGAATAATATGGCAGAAAACATTTTGTGTTTAGATAGGTTACCAATGTTTTGTAAGATTTAAAAAGCTTCATACTTGGTAAAACCAGTTCTGATGCTTTCCATTAAATGTATTACAAGTTGGCTACACTTTTTTAGTGTTGTTAAAATCAATTCTGAACATTTGAGCTTAGTCTCTTCATGGATTAAAAGCATTTCTTGCTAGCATTGGCAGGGCTCAAAGAAGCAAAGGCCAAATACATGTACTGGCAAATATTATTCTCATATTACAGTCAAATTACTGCGGCCAAACCTTACTGGTTACCCCTAACTTACATGACTGTTCATTTGCCATAAATTGCCATGATCTTAATTTCCCATGACCAGCTCCCATCTGGCCTTTAAGCTCAGTTGGTAGAGCAACAGCGATCTGTTCTGGAGGTCGAGGGTTCGAACCCCACCAGGGTCAGAGATTTTTCTCTTTCTCTGTGTGGGGCCCTTTTCCTATCTAGGGCTAACGCTCAGTCGGTATTACTGGGATTGTTATAAGAACACTCTATCTTTTCATAATTGTACCTAAATATATCGAACTACTGAAGGAAAACAATACAGTTGGTGAAAATTTACTGGCTGGTTTGTTTAGAGTTTAACTAAACTTGTTTAATTACAACTTTCATTAATCTATTTGCCCTTTCACTGCTGTTTTAACCTTTGAAGTTGGATACATGTTCAATAAGTATTTTTATTATATGGCTGAATGCATGTTTAGCTATGTTTGAACATGCACACTAATAGACAACGCTTGCTGTTTTATCTGTCTGTCGAAAGACTAATCAATAGTCTTGATAGATTGTCACAGAAAGGGTGAAAGAACACCAAAGCTGATTACTTTTAATGTCCAGAGTGACAACGAACTGCAGTTACTTTTATTAAAGTGTATACAGGTATATCACTTGTGGGGTTTTTTCAATTTTAGAATCTACTAGTTAGCATCAATCTAATATACAGAGCAAAACAAAAAATTGATTAGGATTTTTCTTCGTGGCGCAATTGATTAGGATTTTTCTTCGTGGCGCAACTGGCGAAATTTTACTTCCGGTTTCAAAATGACCACGCAAAAGGAAGAACGGGTCCAAGTTGGGCTGTGACGTCACAACCCGAGTTCATACTTCGAGTCTGCAATCGCTGGAGGAAGATCTGACATTCTTTACATCTGTTGTTTACAATACGAAAAATCAGAAAACACAAAACAAGTTTTTTTCTCCGGCAATTGAAGACTTTAAATATGAATTCTGGTTGTGACGCCACATTATCCAACTTTGGCCCATTCTTCCTTTTGCGCAGTCATTTTGAATCCGAAAGTAAAATTTTGCCTGTTTGAACACTAGTTGCGCCACTAAGAAAAATCCAGATCAAAAAATTTTTTTGCTATGTATATCAGAATGTTAAGTAGATTCTAAATATGAGAATACCCACAAGTGATATATACACTTTAAATGCAGCAGTCGACTATTAAGCATCGAAGACGACAGCTTGAACGACTGGATCTAGCTTGCCAAAAATTGACATCTTTTCGGTCCAGTTGATGAAATGGAGTGACTTAGTGAAAGTGATGAATCCTGATGGAACTATCCTTGAACTCAAATAGAACAAGTAGAGTTAGTAAAGCAGAGTAAAACCACGGTAGGCCATTCTGGCAGCTGAGCATGGTCGCACACGGTCAAACACGGTCGCACATGGTCGGACACGGTCGAACATGCTCGCACACGGTCGGACACGGTCGCACAGATAGAATTTTCTCTGGCAAATGTCCGGTCGTTTGTGCGCTCGTACACCGTCAGACAGAATTTATATTTACAAGTCAATTGGCTTCAAAAATATGAATTAGGGTCGTTTTCGACAAAACGAAAGTCAAAATAAAGACGT
>JAOBRG010358940.1:0-12764 GCA_027574985.1 Umimayanthus nakama
ATCCCAGGATATACCTATTCTGATGAACCAATCAGAGCGCGCGAAAAGTGCTATCCACCTGTTTGGTTAATACTAATTTACATTATCTCTTGCCCCGCAAGTTTTGTCTACATTCTTCGTGCAACCCTGGTGTCCTCATCATCAAACTTGATATTTCTCTCTTTGCAGTGTCTTGGGTCATCGTTCCAATTTAGCCTCTCCTTTAACTAGAGTTTATTTGTGAAAAAATTTACTTTTTGTATTATATTTTTAAAGTCTTGAAAATGAATTTGCTAAACTTTATCGCTTAGGTTTTAGAACGCCTTAAATATTGTTCCAAAAAAATGTACCAGTTATCATAGTCAAAGCCAGTACTAATTGTATAAGAAGAGTGTTGACGACGGAAAAAGCAGTTGTTACAATTTTTTTGTTCAGCAGGTGACACCCACGCCAAAACAGGAGTAATACATTTAAGTTTGCACGATTAGCAACTAGAGTGGTGGTTAAGATCTCTGTCTCTGCCTTAAGATCCCCGGTACGATCCCCGACCTGGTCGAGGGTTGAATATTTTGGTGAACTTCAATCCCGCTTAAGTTCACTTAGCTTTAAATCCATCAGAATCGGTAAAATGAGTACCGGCATAGATGGACCATTTTGAAGCGGCTGCCAGGGGCGCCATAATATGCTTCCGATCCGCTACACAGGCGGAATCCCACAGTGGTAGCACATCGGTTGAGTTTTACACTAATGCCACACTGCTGTCCACACTAATGTCACAGCGGTGACAATGTGCCATTAGTGTAACATTAATGGTAATAACAGCACTGTGACAGCGATGGCAGCAACATTAGTGTGTCATCGATGTAAACTGACAACGGTGCAACAACAGTGACAATGACAACTCTGTGACATTACTGTACACACTAGTGTGACAGCGGTGGCACTATGTGACAGCGATGTTTACATTTGTGTGACAGCGATGTGCACATCACTGTGAAAGTAGTGGCAACTGACAGCGCTGTCAGCTGTCACCGCTGTGACAGCGCTGTCGGTTTTTCACCGCTGTCACAGCATTGTCAGTTGCCATCGCTTGAACACTAATGTCAACATCGCTGTCACAGCGGTGTCAGTTGCCATCGCTGATACAGCGCTGTCAGTTGTCACCGCTGTCACAGTAGTGTCAGTTGCCATCGCTGTCACACTAATGTCAATATCGCTGTCACATCGGTGACATAACCACTGATGTCCCAGCGCTGTCACTGTCAGCTCTGTAACATTAATATCCGCACCATTAATGTCACATCGCTGTGCTCGTTTTCACTGTCACAGCGTTGTGCACAGTGGTGTCTAACCGCTGTAGGATTCCTCCTGTGTAGTGGTAAACTGATCATTGTAAAGCGCCTTTGAGCATGTTCATATGGAAAAGGCGCTATATAAACGAACCACTTTACTTTTACTTTTCAGAAAACGACTTAGGAACAACTACGTCTTAAATTTTCAAGCTCGGGTTCTAAACATTCTTACAAAGGTCTTAAATTTTGTGATCTGTTAACTGCACAAACCATGTTTAATCTTTTAGTTAGATCTCATGGATAAACAACCCAACATAACATGACTTGTGTCTAGCTAGAAAACCTACGGTTACCTTAGACACTAGGCATTTCTTAACACACCACTATATTTAGTTTTTTTTCTCTTTTTCCAATATACGTTTAAATGAATCTATTTATAGTTATCTTTTTGTAACTAAAATCAAATGTGAACTGCGAATAAGATTACTGTTACTGTTACTGTTACTGATATTATTACACTCAATTAAAAGCATAGGCATGCTTGCAAGATGGTTTGCGGCTTTGTTATTGCATGTGCGAGCATTACGAGAAACACTAGCCCTGATCTCATCATGTTGAGCAACGCAAATATAAAATCTATATTCCAAACTTTTCCTTTTACCGTAAGTGTTTTGTCTTTACCATAGACAGAAATGAATGAATTGATTTATACTAAATCCAAGTAGCTTCAGTTGGTTGAATCAAAGTTGTTATCTGGTGTGACACTGCATTTCACAAAAATGACACGTTTGACTTTCAACAACCTTAGCCTAAACTTTCGATGCTTTTTGCTTACTATCGGAAAAACCATTTAATGATAATAATTTATTTACTTATATTGCGCGTGTTACATAGGCAGATGCTCACATGCGCATTACAATGTCATAATCTTATAGTACAGTCTTAACAATAATTTTGACAATTACAATATTATTGAAACTTAACCATTAACAATCTTTGCAATCTTTATAACAATTAAAATATCTATACTTCTGATATTATTTAAACTATGGAATTTACAATCATTACAACCTTCATAAATAATAAAATCTTTACAATCATAATATTATTAGAATGACATTATTCAAGGCAGATAAGCTTATTGTAAGATGCTTTCCCACGCATGAACTCATTTCCAAATTCATGAACCCTTTTGTGCATTCCTTTTTAGATTATTTTTTAAATCAGTGCTTTTGTTTTTATATTTATTTCAACAGTAAAAACATCAAAAGCTTCAGCAGTTCCGTTCAGAGCCTGTGGGCTAGTGGTCAGCAGTATTACTACCGTTGCTTAGCGCGGTCTTCGGCTTTACTGGCAGCGATAGCAACACCATCGAAGGTTTGTGGCCATTTACATTTTTCAGTTTTCGTTCACTAGAACAATACTGCCTGCCCAAATTCCATTCTTTAAATAGAGTGTCGTTTCCTGTTCAAATTATTCATAATCATTCAGTAAATACTTAGTGATCGTTTTTTATTCGTTTTTTTCTTTTAGCCTTTTAAAGCTTTCTGGTTATGGTTCTTTTTGTTGATTATATGTTAACACAGCGGTTGTCTATTAGAATGTGTCCTCATTTTTATTATAAATGTTCACCTTGAAAATCTTCAGATTAGGACACTTAAAAAACTTAATACTCTCATTTACTTCTGTATATCTACTGTACCTATCGCTTACTATATCAGCGTTACTCTTACTGATTACAGAAAAGTGGTCTTACCCTTTGTAAATATTACATTATTTGTTGTTATTATTATCGTTACTATCGCCGTTATCTTTTTTGTAATACAGTTACGGAAAACACCCGCTGTTGCTCCGTTGCTTCTTATTGTAGTTGTCTGTTTATTGAATCTTCTAACCAACCACTGAACACTTATCAGGAGCTGAATGTGAGTGATATCGACCGCTGCAAGGGCTTCACTCAGCATCTGCTCGTCCTGGCTCACGACCAGAGGAAAACGATTGCATCAGTGTCGGAAGGAATTCGGAAATTGAGGTAAATTAAAAGCAGCTAAATCGTTATTTATCCATAGTGCTGCGTGAAGTTGTATTAGTTCAGAAAGCAGCCAGACGCAAACAAACAAATCGATTTAGTAACAAACGCAGATAAACTCAGATGTGATAAATACATCCCTGGACACGAAACACTCTAACATATAAACTCAACAACAATTCATACTACATACATGTAGTGTGACTGTAGTCATCCTAAACAGGAGGAATCCCACAGCGGTTAGACACCAATGTGCGCATCGTTGTTGCCGCGAAAAGAAGCACAGTGTTGTGACAGCAGTGGAAGTGACAGAGCCGAGGTAACGAAGTGCACATTAGTGTGACAGCGTAGTATATGTAACTGAAAGTGCTGTGACAGCGCTGTCAGTTGCCACTACTTTCTTAGTGATGTGCACATCACTGTTACACTAATGTGAACATCGCTGTCACACTAATATGAATATTACTGTTACACTAATGTAAATATTACTGTCACAACGCTGTTAGTTCTCACCGTTGTCACCAACGTCACACTAGTGTGCACAGTAATGTTACAGCGTTGTCATTGTCATCGCTGTTGCACAGTTGTCAGTTTGCAGCACTGACATACAGATGTTGCTTCAATCAATGTCACAGTGCTATCTAGGTCACTGTCAATACTGTCACTACCACCAGTGTCACACCAGTGGCGTATTGTCACCGCTGTGACATAGATGTGGACAGCAGTGTGACAGTAGTGTCAACCTCAACCACTGTGCCGCCGATGTAGGATTCTTCCTGTATATAGGCTCAACACTGATCCGTAGTGCATGTACGAGTTAATTCAATATTCACACGACATGTACTGTCTACAGCTCCACACTAGGATGTCTTCACAACATTGGTACAGTTGATGGACGTTCGTGGAAGCCACCGACGCATTTACCACCACAGAGCGAGCTCGCCCAGTGGGTGGTATGTACAAAACCGTTGTTTACTTAATTTTATCAATTCAAAACTTTTCTAAGGCCAGTGTACAAGTGAACGCTTGCATTGAGTCTGCTGCATTTCAATTTTATAGGCTAGCAGTTTTGAAAAACGCTGGTGTAAAAATAAAAGTTTTGTTTTTTGTGTTCTAGCCGTCTTCTGCTACTGCAAAACGAGTTTCGATTTCTTCTTAATTAACAGTGTTTGTGTATAATGTTCTTGAATTTTATCTGGTCATCTTCGTCTTTTGAAAAGGGGAAAATGCATTTCTTTCATAACTATTGATTGTTTTTTCTTAATTAACAGTGTTAGTGTAGTTCTAAAGGTGAACTGAAACGTAAGCTCACTTGTATCGTTCCGCCATACGGACCACCTGTGTATTCTAACTCTAAATCTTGCTACATACGATCACAAACATACATGTATGGTGACTTAATGGTTTGAATGTATTGCCAACAGATCGATATTGCCGAGACCACGTGTCATGTGTCCCAGATTCTCCACCAGTTTCTGTTGTTGGTACAGTGCTGTCCCGAGAGAGAGTTCACAGAGGATTCCTCCCCCTTGCACCTGTCAGAGCTGTCCTCTCTTGCGGTCTCTTGTAGTGCTAGTGGTGATTTACTCGAGGTCAGAGAGAAGATCCAGGTGCGGCTAGTGAAAGAGGGTTGACCAGTAATGTTTGACTTGTAGTGCTATTAAGTGATGCACTCGATCCAGGTGAGGCCAGTGAAAGAGGTTGATCAGTAGTGTTTTACTTGTAGTGCTATTTAGCGATGCACTCAAGATCAGAGAGAAGATCCTGGTAAGGTTACAGTGAAAGGGGTTGACAGGGCTGCCACGGGCCTTGAAAATCCTGGAAAGTCCTGGAATTGGCAAAAGAAAATTCCAGGCCCTGGAAAGTCCTTGAATTTTGGTTGCGATCTTTGAAAACCCTGGAATGGGCGAAAGTTTTCACATCTACCTGTAAAAAAATAATCAAAATGAGCTGTTTGTCATAACCGGTTATGATACCTTAGATGTAACAATGTTTGAAAACGTAAATGAAGTTCCTCAAAAGCAAATCTTATGAAGCTCATTTCTGAGTTAATATACAGATTTAGTTTTGTTGGTACAGAAGGTCCTTGAATTTGCTCGAAAAGGCCCTGGAAAGTCCTGGAAACGTCCTTGAATTTCGCATCCAGTTAACAGCGGCAACCCTGGGTTGACCAGTAGTGTTCTACTGAGAAAAAGACAAAGAAAGCTGCCGTATCAAAAAAAACAGTAAGATTTTGCCAGAAGAAGAAGGTAGAAGGATTTTCAGAAAAAAGGAGATAAGATGTTTGTCAAAAGGATGGTGATAGATGGTGTAATAAAAGCAGTAAGATCAATGGTTTCTCGAAAAGAGGAAGATCTGATGATTGCTAAAAGGAGGGAGTTTAGTGGTTTTTGGAGGGAGGTTTGCGAAAGGAAGGGGTCTAGAGGATTTGTCTGAATGGGAAAGGCAGTAAGTTTATCAAAAAGAGGTAGATAGAGGGTTTAAATAGCGGTTTATCAAAGCAGTAAGATTAAAGAATTTGACAAAAGGACGAAGTTAGTTGGATTACTAGTTACTTTCGTCCTGTGTGGTTTGTGTACTCAGTTGCTGCTTTCTTTTGCAGTCCTGTTTGTCGGTCTGTAACACCCTTGGAGTTGAGATACGTAATATGGCTGCTCCTCTGGACTTCGCTGTAAACAGTGGCTTAGCCGCTCCATTAGTGTCGTGGTAAATGTCATCAATTTGTGTTTTTTAGAATTTGTTAAGGATGATGATTGCCTGTGGATATTTATATTGGCGAATTTACCGAGTTTGCTTAAAATGGTAAAAATGTGAACAACCAATGTACGTTGAAAGGAAAAACGAAGACCCAGATACTTATTTGGTAAAAATATGATGTGGCTAAACTGGTATTCGTCAGTACATGTTTGTCGTCATATATAAGCTGGGCATCACCCATCTTTCAGTTATTTTTTGCATAGTTTAGTTTTTGGACAGTTAACTACTAGTTTCCTTTTGTGAGAAATGTAGTTAAATAAAGAATATTAATAGTTTTAATAGTAGCTAAATCTTGAGAAAAATTTAGTACTTGCTAAAAATAGTAGCCTTGAAGTTTTTTAAACACCTAACGGCTTGCAGACTACCAGAGGAATCCACCCCTCAATCAACATTGTTCTTTGCATCTGCTTTTTCTACTTGTTTCCTGTTACTTATGTTCATCATTGTCTTTATTGGCTTTCATTGAATAAATAAAAAGTTATAACTGTGTTAAAATAGAGGACATTGGGGCGAGTCTACAACAGGTATACACTTGACAAGGCCATGTGCCGTAGTAAGCGAATAATTATGAGGCAGACTTCTTTGTTTTACGAGGTTTCTAGGCTACAACCTCATCTGAAGCATATTGGTTGATTGTTTCATTTCCAGGAATCACAACAAAGTAGTGTCAACCACTGTTACAGAGTTGATGAGAATTTCATTGGAGCTGAAGGAGATTGGAGATCACTTCGCATCATCATGGTAAGTGTTAATGGTTTTCTCAGTCAAAGGATGATATCTTTAGTCGTAGGGTGATTTCTTCAATCGTAGGTTGATTTCGTCAGTCTTTGGATGAACTCTTCTGTCTTAGGATGGCCTTGAAATGATTTTTGTAGTTTATTTTTTTATTTTTCTGTGATTTTCAGCTGCCCAAAGGATAAGGGTTTAGGTAGTACTCTGGTAACACTGAGAAGGCAAATTGATGAGAAATGCGCCAAGTACATGTGCTGGCAGGACCGCCTCGGTGAACTCACTAAGATGGACTCTGAGAACGTTGCTCCGGAAGGTAACAATGTTTCTTTTCGATTTTTCTTTCTTCTACTGTTGTGTTTAGATGCTTTGTGTTGTTGTTAATGGCGTTTTGTGTTAGTGCACGTGAACTGCGCGTTCTGGTATTAACGAGTTGTAAAGGTCTTCAGTGAGACGCTGTTATTATGATTGGTTGACTAAATAACTGATTGATTGACCGAAGGATTGATTGGAGGGCACATTATTTACCTTATCTGAGTTTGTTTCGTTGAGTAACAGACTGTTTTTGTTTTTGAACAAAATTTAGGATGTTTGTTGTTTCTTTAGATTTTGCCCGTGTTATTCGGGTGGGGACGCATGTCGACAGTGCGGTGAAACGTGTTCTGTTGTCCATACAAAGACTCGCCAAGGGAACGGAGGATCAAGGGCGTGGCAATGCTGATAAACACCCCGAAGAAGAAGGCTGCAGTGAGAGTGGTAGGTTGTGAAGCAGTATCAGCGAGACTTGTTGTTCTTTCTGGTGTCAACCTATTTTAACTTAATTGATACGAAGATATATTCGCTTAATGCTCATCCCAGAATGAAAATGATGCTACTTGTACTACAAGAAAATACGTTTAAAACGAGATATAGTGAGTTTAAATATAGAAACGTACATGAGTGAACTTTAAACACCGATAACAACCAAACTTAAAATTAGGGAAGCTGCAAAAGAATTCAGATCATGTAAAGAGACAGGCTTTGATTTTTGGCATTGAAAACAAGACATAATATAAGTGGAGTCAGTGGCGAGCAGTACATCGTTTGTTATGTTGAGGGTATAGGCAAACTACTGATCTGCAACATACAGACAAAATTGCAGGTATTTTTGATAATCAAGCCCCAGTAATTACTTATAGCTTTAAGTTTTTTTCCAACTACTGCTGACGTCTTTTTTGCTTTATGAAAAATACCATTGAAAGCGAGCCTCTGCCATCGTCATGTTCACTGACTGTTCACAGAATCAAGTTAAGGGTGTTCACAGATAGATTCACAGGTTGCACACGAACTTAACAATGTTTTAGGCAGAAAATGTGCTTCAGCAAAGCTTTATTTATTCAAGCGATTGTTTGCAGGTGACTCAGCCAACTAAAAGGAGAAAGTTTTAAATGACAATATACTTAACAATTATTCTACGAACGCACGTTGGGTATTAGCTTTTAGATGGCGGAAGAGGTGCGGAGCACCCAATCCGCTATCACAAGCTCATATCCAACAAGCGCGAGTGGAATAATTGTTTTATTAAGTACAAAGCACTGGATAAAAATATTTCGATTTTCATTTTCTACCGACTCAAGTTTTTGGCCAATTTAAGAAAATTTTCTCGTTATACAATTGTCAGTTTCCATATTTGGACAAACTACAGTATATTGGGTTTATACCGTGAGTAGAGAGCCAATAAGATTACTAGAAATAGCCAGTATTTGGTATTTAATAAAACAATGTATTTGCAGATGACGAGGGAGAAACTAGTCTAAAGGAAAATCACGTGACGGGACTATTGAATAGCCAGATCATGGAAGAGGTTACCAAGCTGGATTTGTTTAAGCTTAGTGAGATCCTGGATTTACTTGTTGGTTCAGTGCGAGAGATGGCGGATGTGCACACGGATCAGGAGCTAGACGGCATTAATTCAGGTAACGATACGTGTAACAACAAAAAGATGAGTGCAGTTCAGAAATTACCCAAGTGAAAAAGTTGTGGAATATGAAAGATGTGGTAAATTTACGTTTTCCAGGCCTTGAAAAGTCATGGAGCTAAAAAACTTTGTGTCATGAAAAAATCTTGCTGTTGTAGGTTGGACTATCAAACCGTAAAATACTGAAGTTGCTGGAAAAATCAGGCTGAACTCGATGGCGGGGAAAGGGATATTTCCATTTTCTTGGAAAACGATGTAAAGTTGTGAAAAAGTCATAGAACATGTTTATAGTCAAACTTTGTTTGTTCCCTACTCTGCTGTATAGGGTCTGTTATCAATAGAAGCCCTGTAAAAAAATACAATGATATTCCTTGTCAAGTTTTTGTACTAGCTCAACTGCCCTGTTTGCTCCTTTGTATTAGTTAAAGTTGCCCTGCGTGTGGGGGGCCTGTCAGCACACTGTGCCACCAAGGTAATCCCGGTCCTCCACCAATACCTGGTGATGGCACAGGCCTCCCTCGTCAGCATGCTGTCCTCCCACCGAGCCTCCTGCAAGCTGCTGTCCGTGCTGCTGGGGGTGTTCACCGACCTGGTGACCCGCGGCTTCTGCCTTCCCCCCGAGCTTGATGAGGAGGCGGCTGGTGAAGGAGCCACGGAGTTTGAGGACATTGAGGGAGGGGGGATCGGCGAGGGGGAGGGGGTCAAGGATGTCAGCGACCAGATTGAACACGAGGACCAGGTATGGACGGCTGTTTGTTAGTACAGTTGGACCCCGATAATTCGAACTCTGGTAACTCGAAATCCCCGCTAATTCGAAGCAATGTTCATTCCCCTGGGAGTGCCTTACCACTGACTTTTACCTCGTTAATTCGAACCCTCATTAATTCGAACCATTTCCCTTTCCGCTTTCCCATTGGGACTTCGAAATAACGAAGTCCAACTGCATACCCTGAATGACCAAACATAAGAACATACTGCATTTTGCTATGCACATGTAATCTCGTTCTAGTTTTGCAAGGTCTAGTGAGCCATTTAATGTTAAAATGTTGAAACAGTTAAAAAAGACCTTGGATTGTTTTTTAGTTTTTTTATATCGCAGAACAAGCAGTTGTTTCCTGTCGGTTTGTTGCTGAGAATGTTAAATCGCTAAAATTAGAAAAGGACCTAGAAGACTTAGGTTCTGTGAAAGCAAAGAAAAGAGCAGCAAAGACTATCAACTACTGACTATGGACAAAATGAATTTCAAGTCAAGCTCTGTCCAAACTTGACTTAAAGTTAGGCAACAATGCGTTAAAAAAGCTTTGTAAGCATCTATCAATTGAACAAATATTTCAGTTATTCCCTCTTTATGAAGAAGAGCGTTCTTCTGAATGAATACCTAGTTAAAATGTCTGTCAACTATCCCTGATTTTTGTAGTTACAAGATTCCAAACAAGAAGGACAAGAAACCGCCAAACCTGAAGACAATAAGCAACAAATACCTGACGAGGAAAACGCCATAGAAATGACAGACGACATCGATGGCGCCCTCCACGACATGGAGCCTGGGAATGAGGAAGGAGGCAGTGAGAATGAGGAGGAGAATGAGCCCGAGCTAGACAAACAGATGGGTGACGTCGAGGGGCAGGAGAACGAGACTCTGGACGAGAGAATCTGGGGAGACTCCGACGATGAGCAAGAACAAAATGTGATTTGCGATACAATTTTTCGATTAAGTCCTAGCTCTTGTCGTTGTTCAATTTAAGCATTTCAGAATGTGTTAATCACAGTGCCATCGTGCATGTGCGCCAATCAGATCTCTTTCATTGTATAAGAAACAATTTTAGTATTTAGTTCAAGTCACCCTTACAAAACGATATTGTGGTCTTCTGCATTTAACGTTGCGCCTGCAGATTATGAATTTCTCCACATTTCATGTTCTGGATTAAAGAAAGCATAATGCATTTTCATTGTTTTAACTTATCTTTTTTTTGTTGGATTTCACTTAGTATCCATATGTAGCGAAGAGTAACATAGTTTATTGAACTGTGAATCTAAGTTCTATGCAAAAAAGAGGACGTTTAAGCAACTTTATAAAACATTGTCAACTTGGAACTTTCAAATGACAAGACTTTTGGTTTTAGGAGGAAGATTTGAAGGAAGAGAAAGGTTCCGGTGCCGCTCCAGAAGCAGAGTCCCAGCTTGTAGCCAAGGAAGATAATAAAGGTGTGCTGCAGCAGTGTATTGTGAATTTATATGTAGTAGTGCATGCTTTTTCGCGAATCGAGAAAATATCAGGGTGAGTTTGGTCGAGCCATTGTTTGTAGTTTCGTTAGACCTGTCGAGACCAGCCAAGTGCTGATGTTTTCCCGATTCGAGCAAAAACATGCGTGATGACATGTTCATCATCGCTGACCAAAAATAAAATTTTGAAAACTACAATCATGCGACTTGAGAAATTTCATTCACGAGTTCCGTGCACGCTTGGGAGAAGAAACTCCTTCAAGAGATAAGTAAGTTTTGATTTTTGCAGCTGACCTAAAAAAGAGAAAATAAACAGGCTGTGATTTGGTCTGAAACCATGACAACGTCGCAAAAAATTCACGACAGTAATCTGACCTGTGATTAGCTGAAATCATTTTCAGGGATGATAAGACCGTTGACCAACTCTTCGTTTTCAGAAATATTTGTGTGATTTGCTTTGTGATCTGTTTTGGCGTTTTAATTGGTTTTAACCTCTATCATAGGCGCTGCGGATGAGAGCAGTGAAAAGCAAGACTCGAAGAAGGCCGGTGATGAGGAATCGGAGGAGATCCATGATCTTCCGCAGGACGATGACAAGGGCAATCTATCTGAAGAAGACGAGGCAGCTCAGCCTGAGCCGACTGATGGTCAGCAACCACAGGATGCGGATGAGACGGAGAACTTGGATCTTCCTGATGCACTTGACTTGGACGAAGAGCAGGGTGACACAGGGGACCCAGATCAGGGTAAGGTTTTATCCTGGTGCTATGGGTGGAATAGGTCCAACCTTACTTGAAAGATTCTTGAAAGTTCCCGTATTTGAGGGATCTAGGCTTTCGGCATCTTAGCTGTTATATAACTTTACGTTCTTACCAAAGTTGCATGGTACTGTCGTAGTATTCCAATCGGAAAGGTCCCTCCCCGAGGTGTGTTATCTGCGACCGTGGCATCGAAATGAATGCTTAAAATGATATCAAACTTGAAAGTACTTGAAAAATCCCTGTTCTTGCAGTTTTTGGTTTTATTTTTTCTGCAGTTTTTGTTCTTGCGTTACTATTTTCAGCTGAAGTCAGCTAAAATGCTGTTGTCAGCTCTGCTAAAATAACGCGGAAGTTTTGCGCAGGTTCAATAGAATTTCTGTTTTGTACAATTAAATTTTCCCGCCTTTTGTAGAAAATAAAATAAATACACGTGTCAATTTTCTCGAGAAAAAACCTTACTTCTTTAAATTACCGTAAATCGTGAGTGACAAAATAAGCCTCACAAAAACCCCGTATTTTTTTATTATTTTATTGTCTTCTCCTCATACAGTTTGATACAAACTACATAGAATTTGTTTTTCTTATACATCTTCTTGAGTTTCAAATGTTAACTCACAGACTTTTGTGTTACAGAAATGAACGAAGAAGAAAAGGATGGGGATGAAGGAGGCGAGGTTGTGGAGCCTGGGGACGAGGAAATGGAAGGAGCAGATGATGGGAAGACTGGGGAGAGTGAGGCTGAAGTTGGTGATCATGATGATGATGATGAACAGGAAAGAGAAGGTGACCGGAAAGACGAGGGTGAAACAGAAGAGACGGGACCTGGGCCTCAGGTATGTTTGTATGAGTACAATACCACGTGTATAACACCACTGCCGTGGAGGTTGCTGAGTTTTGCATTAAAATCAATTAAGTTAAGTGCAGACCAATTGACTTTTGAGATGTAGGTTGTGTTTTTATAAAACACCATCTAACTTGTTTCTAAGTTGGGTTGGACTCTGTTTACTCTGACCAGATCTTCTAACCGCCCCTGGGGG
>JAOBRG010358973.1:0-12762 GCA_027574985.1 Umimayanthus nakama
AGAGGCTCATTAAGCCTTTACTCGTGGTACGAGTGGAGACTGAAGTGAGGTTGCATTCAGTTATTTTAACCCTTGAACCCATTAGGGGGCACTGAACGCGTGGGACCGGGGACAAATCCCAAATATGGCAGTCACTGGACTGGTTCGCTAATCGCGACATGAAGAAAAAAAAAGAAAAGCGACGAACCCAAAAGTTGACTCGTGGTACCACGAGTAATAATGAGTTGCTTCTGCTTCTCACTGGTAAGCGGCCATAGCTTGGTTATAAACTCACTCAACCTTGTGTCGTTGTTTGTCAACGTCATAAAAACCTCCTTCCGCTTCAAGATCAATAGTTGTTTTTAGTTTGCAGTGTTGAGTGCGTAAAACAGGTGTACAAAACGTTCTCTCCGACAACCGTCAGCTCTTCGCAAGACAAAGGAGTGTCACAATTCCTAAATGGCCCCTCGATCAGTCGATCCATTTTACAGTAGACACTCTTTCCGTCGCTATGTGTACGTTTTGTAAGTAAAATTGGAAGGAAAGAATCAATCTCAAACGACGAAACATGAACCCGTTAAAAGTATATATTTTTGTGTCCATATATGGAGTTTTTTCCTATATTCGGGTGAATTGAGCTAACGGCGGAGTAAGTGAGCAAGCGAGTGAGTGAGTGACAAAATATGCCATCCATTGCACATGCGTGCAATCGGATGACATAAAAATTGTATTACCTTGCAAGCCTAAGCCAGCAAGCAACCGCAACATTAAGACAAGTTCTATTTCCTTGAACGCAATTGTTTTGTGTTATTAAAAAAGGCCAATTCGCTTCTTCCAATTTCTCGCGTAGAAGCCCTGTCAAAGCCTTACCGAAAAACACTCGTCGGGGTAGGACGAAACCGGTTTTCGTTTATGCCACAATTATTAGATATAGAAAGAACCATGTTCATGTGAAAGTACTGATTCGTTGTCTATCACTTCACTACAGCTTCGCGGCCTTCAGGAGAGTTCCAACAACTGAAAACAACTGATTTTGTGTTTGTTTATATGAGCGCGTCTTTGTTTATCTGTCAATGTTTGTTTGTTTCTCTATTTTTACTTATTGCTTATTTATTGATCTTTTTTACTTAATATTTATTTAATTACTAGTTTACTTTTTCTGTTTTTATTTTTTTTAATTTTTGAGTTTTTATGTTTGTTTTTAATTTTTTTTAAAATTTGTATATCAATTTATTTCTAATAACTATTTATTTATTCATTTATTTTAGTTTATCTAACTATTTACTCATTTATCTCCTTATTTATAAGCTTTGTCATGATGTAGCATTTGTAACATATTGTCGTTGCACACTCTTTTTATTATAATGGAAGGACTGTCGATTTTTAGTGTCAGTCCTGCTGGTTTTTTTAAAGTATCAAAACGTTTCTACTCCATCCGCCCCTCAAAACAAGTGCTACACTAGCAACGTTCTCGGGCACTACTATAAATTGCACTGGAATCCAACTTGAAACATTCTGCGAACTTAGCACTACTTTCTTGCTCTTCATAAAACAGGATTACATGACAGCGGGACACACAATACCTTCAATTGACATGCAACAAGACTTCAGGCTCCAGAATGCAGTGCGTGCCGGGAACACAACTGTTTTGAAGTTTACTCGTTATGTTAACACAAACGACCAAAATAACAAGGATGTGTACATAAAGGTAAACGGGGGGGGGGGAGGGGGTAGGAGTTACTCTTCAGAAGTCTGTAAGTCAACTTTTCAGCTAAATTTTGTTGAAAATATGAATCGATATGTAAAATCCGTGCTTGTTCCGGCCTAAACGAACCAAAGTCTGTGATTGAAGTGTAAAAAATGGGAGTTAAAATCTCTGAAATGTAGCATTTATGGTAAAAAATCCAGAAGTGAACCGATTGGCTACAGTTCTGAAAGCACTTGATTGGATTGGATTTTATTCGGACTTGTCTTACGATGGTGTGGGAGAGGTTGGAGGATGATATGTGTTCAAAAATTTTGTTGGTTTATATCCAGATACAGTTAACATTGTTTGTCAAAAAAGTTAAATGAGCATCCAACTATCCTCAGTTCAAAACTTTGTTAACAATATTTGAAAATTACAAGAAAAGCTGTTTTGTCTAGCCCTTCTTATCACAATACTCGGCCATGAGCTTCTAAGAAATTTTATATCCAAAAGTCAAGGCTAGAGAGTCAAAAGTATTCTCTAGAGGTGATTCGAGGCTATGGAATGAGCTATCAAAAAACAAAGTTAAAAGATGCGTTTAAATTATTCTGTTTAACATTTTGGAATCTGTAGACTGTTATACTGGTCTAGAAACCTTGACAGCTACAGTTAAATTGCATCATTTATAGACATAATTTCGTGTTAAGTCACTCTTTATGACTTTAGGTATTTGTATAAGTTTCTTTGTCTCCTAGCGTGTAGCTGTGAACTCTTTCTGATCATTGTTGTTTAGCAGACTTCTCTTTAGCTTTTTTTTTCTTTTAACACAGTCAGGCCCGCCTAGACTCGCTAAGCTACCTGCGCGGTTGCTTTCGAAAGCTTTAAAAGTCATTTTTTAAAGTTAAACACTTGTTACGTTCATTACAGTTTCTTACAGGACAAATACTAAGCATCCATTAATTAAATGCGCATGGGTCTTTACAATAAACTTAACAAGAAAGTAAAGGCTGATATACACATGCTGCCGGTGAATTGCGGCGTTATCTTAAATCCGGATACTTCGTCCTGTTATCAAGATATTGCTTTGTTTATATACGGTTCTGTTAAAAAACTTAAAGAAATGATTTTATATAGCACCTTCTTGCTATTATTCTTGCTATTATTCTTTCTATATTATATTATATTATATTATATTATATTATATTATATTATATTATATTGTATAATGTCATTGAGTGTAACATGCATTTCTTAAGAGTTGTGTCATTTTTGTGCAATTGTAAAAGAGCTTTGACAATACTGTAAAAGTCGTGCTAATAAAGCCAAATTTTACCCTAACCGTTACCCTCACTCCTCCTTCTGCCAGTGTGTGTCTGTCTCTGTCTGTCTGTCTGTTTAATTGTCTTACAAATTTCCATCTGTTGATCCATCTGTTCGCTATTAATGTTTATCCACCCGTCTTTCCATTATCCATCCATCTGTTCATTCATCCATCCACCAATACCATCAGTATATCTAGCTATATATATAACCGTCAATACATCTATACAACTCAGTTTATCTCCCATTCCTATCCAGCCAGGGCCAATCACAGTTGTGTGGGCGTATCGAGACGTTGCTGTCATTGGCTACCACGACGCTAGAGGATGGAAAGACATCACGTTTTACACCAATGAGGGAAAAGGTTCTTCAAACAGCCTGTCGTCTGGCTTTTGCTTCCTTATTGGGGCCCTTACAGCTGTGTTTGCTTCCCTGGAAATGATTTAGTTTTAACTGTCAGCTTAAGATCTGGTACAGACAGGCCAAGCAATACAGAAAATCGTTTATTACGCTCACCACAACATGTACAGACTTAGCATGTGGATGAGATTTATTTCTTTCTGAAAAGAAAGTAAAGCAGTCATATGATCCAAGGGTTGCTTTGTTCAGCTATTGTTCAGCATCAAGTGTATTCAACGTAGGGGCTTGCCTGTTTCTTTTTCTGCACTCGTTTTGTTTCTAGAGCGTCACAAGAAGAAATCAGGGGAGAAGTCTGCTGTTGTGCAGAGATATTTTCTATACTAATCCTAACCTTGTGGAAATCTTTACCAACTGCCGTCACTGATTACGGCAGTCTACATACGTACAGGAGTAAACAACTGAAAGGTTACCTTTTTCATGGTTTATTCATAAATGCTTATCTTTTCATTGTATAAATCTGGGAAAGTAGGTTAGAAAAATCAATTGGAGCCAAGATAAAAACAACTTTTCTTATTGATGTTGTAGTTATTAATACTATTACTATCATTGTTATTATTTATATTATTATTATTATTACTATTACTACTATTATTAGTAGTAGTAGTAATAATAGTAGTGGTAGTATAACTTTAAACTGTAAAATGAAACCCCGCTCAAACTGATCAGCAACTAAAAGGCAGAAAGATTAGCCTCTTTTCTTACCATAGCAATCAAAATTTAGTTATGAAATCTTGCTTGTTTACATATATCAAGATTTGTTGTCAAAAAGGCGGATTTTAAAAGTTAGTATTATATCAGTTGTAGTGAGCCCCTAGGCCCCCAAAGCAGCGCGATCTGATAAAATCTATAAATAAGCGTTGGAATCAACGAGAGGACGATGAGCTTGCTATCAAGCAGAGTTCAAACAAGCAGTCATTGAAAATATGTGACAGCTTACACGAGGTGGGTGGACCTCGAGTACAGTCTGTGCACTATCAAAAAGTGTGTATACCGTTTGTACTTATTCAAAATGTATGGCAACTGCAATGTATGCTTACTTCCCTTTCGTAAGCGTTCGGTGCCACTCATATATCTGTCGATACTAATTGTAACATTTTATGCAGTATACAGTAAGAGGAATGTGAGTGACACTGAATGGAGTTGTTGGTGCAGTGGGGTGCATATATATGCGTATAGGACTGTAATGCTAGCGGTACACAGTTCTTTGTATATTTTATTGTTTTACTAGAGTTTCAATTTTTTTTTGGTTTCTTCTTTTGGAGTTAACTTTGGTTTGGATTAGGGTTAGGGTTTGGCTCGAAAATTGGACCGAAAGGGAAAAGTACTGTTGCCACTGCTTGACGAGGCTGAAGACTACGGCAAAATAAATAGCATACAAGCTGGATATTTGTCCATGTGTATTTGTGTGAGTTTGTATGCGTGCGTGTGTGCGTGCGTGTGCGTGTTAGTTCAGATTTTTACCACATCTGTGCACGATTCGTAAAAGTAGTTTTAAAGACTAATCAAGAAACAATGTCTTACACAACTCGCCATACGCTAAATGCGACTGTTTCCAAAGTTGACCTTGTACGACCGACGTTGTGTACATGTATGTGGTGGTATCTGTGGTTCCCTATTGTAGGCCCTCCGCATTTATTCATTCATTCCTTCAGTCATCCATTTGTTCATTCAATCATTCTTAATCACTCATTCCTTCCGCCATTCCTTCATTCACTCATTCATTTATTTATCCATTCATTTAAATTGCCAACAGGGTAGAGTTTACAGAACAGAGATAGCATACAAAGACAATGTGGCAGGGTACCAAAAGAAGCTAAGGGCTTGCTAGATATAAGTAACTTTAGGTATGTGGAATATTAACTTAAGTATATAAGGGTTGAGCAGGATCGATTAATAAATGTATTTATAGAAACAAGTTAAGAACTTATCATTTGAACTTTTGCGAATAAAAACACAAACGCAAATAGCCAAAAATACGCAGTTGAGTATGCATAAAAAATGAAAGAGGGCAAACTTCCGCTGAAAGAGTTTTCTTTAAGAATTTCCACTATTTCAAACTCTATTTTTGAATTATGCCTAGTCATAAAATAATAAAAGTGACACAGTGGTTTTGTTTTGATCGTGTGGCTTAACAATACTCCTGAAATAAAGAGCGTGGTTTACGATGGTTTTATGGCTTAGTTTCCGTTTTGAGGAGCAAACTCAACTGAGACCGTGCAATATCGTTCAACGAGAGACAAAAGTGTAGGTTCCATAATATGTTTTCTATGACCTCTAGAAGGATGTTTTCCCTTGAAGTTGCAGAAGCAATAAGAAATAAATAAGAATTACCTAAATATTGTTTTCTGTTGGTGGAAAATATTTGAACAAACCAGAAGTTTCGGATTTATGTCAAGTTTGAGATGCGCTTTAAGTTAGACAACGTTACGTTGTCACTTAACTGAAACAAGCCAACTTGATTTTGAGTTTTTTATGCAGAAGTTCAAAGGACTTGACAGGTCACGTATGCTTCTGCCTCGCCCGTTTAGCCAAACTCGAAGCAATCGTGTATTAAAAAACAATGAGTTTTGGCCAGCAATTACAGGCGAAATATTGTTGTTACACATTACGAGTCATTTTCAGTCGTTCACCGACAAACTTTGCTTCTCGTGCCTGAATATATTTGACGCATTCCCAGTTGACTTGCGTACTGTCTAGAGATCGTCATTATAAAACGAACAAGACAGTCAATATAGTTAACGAAAGCAATGCGCAAGGTAGCATGAGTAGTGTTCCTGTCCAGGTTATCGTTACTACTACCGTCACTGGATCGGATTGGAACCGAGGTATTCGAATTAATGTTCCACTCAAATAAAGAACCTGATCGTTTGTGCCTTATTCTAACTGGGCTCTGCATCTCATTAACCATTATTTCATAATCTCGATCCATACATTTAATCTACTTCAAGATATAACATTATTAGCTGTTGTTGATATCTTAGAAGTTTGTGCAACATAAACCTCTTTATAGTTCAACGGCCATTACTAAAACTAGGAATGCCGGAGCGCTGGAACGCCGGAATGTCGGAAAGCCGGAACGCACTTCATTCTTTAAAAAATGAAACAATTAAAACCCAGAGAGCACTTGCACTTAATTAAGTAATGTTGCTATGGCAACAGTCTTTTCACAACATGTCTGCCATTTTGGCCGCCATTTCGGATTTTTAAAAAATATATATTTTACGCAAAACTGAAGCAAATCTTACTGGAATTAGTAGAAGGCATGTATTTTTAGCCTCAAATAGGAATTTAAGTCTAAAAGAACAAACGAGAACCAGTTTTCCGAAAAACGTACAGTTTTCTTTTTTTGAACTTTAATTTGCGTAATTAATTACACATATATTATAAGTGAAGACGTCATCCCTTTAATGTCAAAAAGGGCTCATTATCGGACTACAGGGATCGAAAGTTTTCTTTTGATTGCTTGGAATATTTTAATTTTAGGTCGGAAAACCTATCGGGGGTCCATTTGACACCCCTTTCCCCCGCCCGCCCCCCGCTGGTATCAACGTCGATTTCAAAATAAAACATGGCGGAATTTTTCTTTGCTATATAAAAGAAAACTACAGAAGATTTTGTGACTGTTGACTATTGAAATGAGTTGGTCAGAATAACAACTTTTTAAGCAAGTTAAGATTTTCTAGCTGTATTATCGTACGTGCAAAGCATTCGGTGAATTTTTTACTCCAAGGTGCACATCGGATATATTGTTGTTTTGGTTTAGTTAAATTGCCCTTCGTACATACTACGATAAACAGAGCGAAAAAGTTATATATGAATTTGTTTTGTTTTATCACCATATTTGCATAAATGTATTTGGCGGTGAATAGTTGCCGTAATCACAGGTAAATGTTGCTAAGAAGTAGTACAAGCTAATCTAAACTGAGCAACAAATAAAAATATTGAGGTTAAGAATTAAATTACGGTCGCAGGTAATAAACCCTGTAAAGAATAAGTTAAGTTGACAAAGAAATAAAAAAGAGGTCTGGGAAAATAATGTACAAAAACAGAAGAAAAGGGAAAAGCAATGTTTGAGAAAACGTGTTGCAAAGTAGACAAATTCAGTGTTAACTTTCTTAAGCTAACGTTTCAGAACGTACCTTAAGAAGGCTACCTGAGACATAGCTATCGATCCATGTCAACAATTTCCAAAAGAGGTGAAACGTGTCGGTGACTATAACTTCGAAAGAGTTTTATGCACTAAATTAATCAACCGGTTGATACACAAAAATATTGTGTTCAGATAATTTATGAAGAGACGCGTTCTGGGTTTTGGATTTTTATGAAAAAAAAAAAATACTAAGTACGCTTCGGCATTTCGGCGTTCCGCGTTCCGGCACTCCGGCGTTCCGGTGTTCCGGTGTTCCGGCGTTCCTGATTTTAGTTATAGCCTAGTTCAACTCTATTCCGTTGGCACATACTGAATTTGTTCTAGTTTTGATTTATTGTAACTAAGAGTTTATTCCTTTTTGTTGTTTTTATTTTAACTAGCTCATTGCTGGCCATAACGCTTGCATATATAGCTATCGATGAAAATGTCTTTTCAGAAAACGCTGCGTCACGTTTTACAGCTTACTGTCGGACAAAGTCGATCATTTTTGATAACTTATCAAAAGTTTCGTATATCTTGTTTGGAAATAAAAACCTTTGTTTGCATTTAGCCGCTCAATCGAACGATAGAAGCTCGGTTGAATACCATTACAGAACGTTCGATTTACTGCGTGCGTGCAAGCACTGGCGTTAAAGCTTGAAAACTAATGGACTTGTTGTTTAATTGAAGCTTAAATATTAACCAATGTAAAACTAATGTTCTCAACTATTTTGAACAAAGGAAGAACATCGGCTAAGATATAGACTTTGTTTAAATAGCCAGTAGTCGTTGATTTTGCCTCTGTACTTGTTTTGATAGAACTACTATAAAGTGCTTGAACAATCCTTCATGAGATATCAAGTCTAAGATCTAAATTTAAACCCAGCTTATCTGTGTGGAATGTTTGATGGTTACACAACAATCAAAACCAGTAGAGCCAGTCGAGTATAACCAAATATAGACTACTTTATATTTTTTCTGCTGAGTAATCTCTGTCCTCTGTATGCGCAGTCTCGGTTGCCATCGAGATACTCTAATTGCCGCTCGCCGTGTTATATAGGACAAATATAGATCTGACTTGTCACTTTCTTCAGAGTCAGGGTCCTTCGCAAATTCTGCAGCAACATGGCCGTTGGAGCTCTCGTTTTAGTTTTTTCCCTCGCAGTGTTCACTGCCTACGTTGATAGAAGTGAAGCTGCTGGGTACAAGAAGATGGAATTCGATAATGGAAACTACAAAGTGATGTGGAAGTACGATAAGATGAGCGATAATCTAACATTTCACGTGGAGGTGAAAACCACTGGTTGGGTGGGCTTTGGGTTCGCTAAGAAAGCACCCGCCTTCATGATGAACTACGATGTGGTGATCGGAGGGGTAACTGATGGAGGCATGAGTTATTTGTATGTAAGTATCACATCCATTCGTACCTTCTTACGGTATTTGTGGCTTTGCAAGGTGTGTTTTAGTTTATTTTCGCGCAGCACGCGCCCTCAAAGTGGACAATTTTTTTTGCTCACGGGGTTTGGAGCTAAGATATCAGAATAAAGAATCAATTAAACCGTGGTGGCCTGACGAGTAATGAAATGCTTTGGGTTTTTTTTTTATTACAACGTTCAATTTTATTAGACGACTTTAGATAGGATATAACGCGTACAGCTATACAGATATTGCAGTTTCACTGAAGATAAGTGCAAGACCAAATTTGGAGAACATGACTTCGCTGAGGCCATCTTTTTAATTCATTTCTGCATTTACAGAAATGAAATAAGAAAAACATAATACAGATAAATGCTTTTCACCGAGAACTTTCAAAATAAAGAGGTTAGGAAAAATGATGCGCGTGCAAACCTCTGGGGATATTATTATTAACGTATTTTACAAAAGAGGGCCACTCACTGGCTGGTATTGCATTGTTCATCCTATTTGAGTGTTAATCTGTGTTTGTTAGAAAACTGCGCTAGACTTAAAAGTCAGCTGGAGGAAGATCACTCATCACTGTTGTTACGTATCGGGATTTTTTGCAAAAAACCGTAAAGTAAAACTTAACTTGCATGATATTTCATTTGGAGGTAGCAATTTGTGATTTGCCCCTCGCTTTGGATACCATGCATAGCACGAAGCCTGAAATTTATGCATGCTAAATGATTTCGATTTCTAGGTCATTCATAAATACTTGTAATTAGCATTTTTGCCAGGACATACTTTTATGATAAGTATTGGTTATCGAGTAATTAGACAGCTTGGATAAAAAAAAAGCTACTGATTAGCTCAGCTCTCATTTAGACTGGTCGAAAAAGGACGCGGACGAATCTTGTGATAAGCTCTTTATGAACTGTTGATATTGCAGTCAAGGTGGACTCTGAATTGTTGGGTCACCCTTTCGCTTACGCTAAGGCACTCAACTCACGCTCATCGGCTACACCTCAGTGTTTTCTTACATATCAATTCGAAAAACATCTGTAGTTGACTAAAATTTAACAAAAGCAGTTTTCAGAAACAAAATTTGCAACTCACTTTTCAGAATTGCTTGTTAAAAATGTGACAATATTGGAAATTGTTGTCAAAATCTAGCAAATCCCGTAACAGCATTGTAAGATCTTGGTCTTTTTAATAGCAAAAACTTAAAAAACGAAAAACAAATTCCTCCATTCTCACAATTTTCCGGTCGTCTGTACATCACTGCTAATGCGCACGTCCGAGAGAAGCCTAGCTACAAATGCAGTGCGCAGTATTTCTTCGCAATAACAGAGTTTCACAGAAGTAAAGTCGGTTTACAGCATTTTTCAACCCCTTTGTATGATGCTTAAGTAAGTTCTTACAGTCATTAAAGGTTGAAAACAATATCTACTGACAGTCCGGATGGACATTATATAAAGACTATTGAGATGGAGAAGGAGTTGCCTGTATGGCTAATAAAAATAAAAATAAAGAATGAAGAAACGATGTCAATTGACATATTTCTCCCGCTTGAATGACCTCAAGTATAATTCCCTTTTTTCTTGTTTGACTTGCACACTGGCATGTTTTTATACTACAATGCTACACACAAACAATGAAATATCTCATTGAAATTAAACAGTAATTCAATGCAGTTCTGAGTCGCGGATGCCCTCTCAGTTTTGGACAGAAACTTAAGGCGTGTTTTTTGAGTCCCCTCTTGATTATGTAAATAAAATAATAGTTTAAAAACACCAATATAGTGTTTTGAAGTTAAACACGAAAAAAACACCGACGATCGGTGGATAGTTAAACTGTCTCAACAAACAAGCGCTTGCGATAGTTTATGCACTTGCTAGTCAGCGAACAGTTAGAGTTATGAACAGTTCTCACAAAAATCTGCACTCTCCAGGCAAATATTAGCAAGGCAATGTTAAGGTTACTTGAAACTGAATTTGTTTGAAATTGGGCTCACAATTTGGTGTGGTGGCTTGTTAGAGACTCGCTATTTCGTGATCAGTTCCTTTACTTTTAGGCCATCGTACCTCAAAGCATGTTTGACGCGCCATTCACACATAACGAGCTGTATTTGATTCATAAACATTTGGTGTTCATGAATTCCCTTTTTCTTAGTCTCCCGCGGACTGCATCCATAGTGTTGTCTGCATATTCCACGCGGCACAGCGAGAGATAGAACCGCATGACTGTAACAAGGCAAAAAGTACTCGAATCGAAAGTTTTACAAATCATCTTTTCTATCTTGTCTTTAAAAAATTAATCTTTCCAAGGGTATTAGGGTGTTTAATACAGCGTTTAATTTAAAACAACCGTTTGCATGATAATAAACTTTTGATCAACAAGGGTGGGCAAACAACATACTTTATCAATCCATGTTAAAATAAAAAAAACATATTTAGTTTACTCACCAACACATAAAACAGTTTTGCCCAAACTAGTCTCTGTTGCATGACAGCTAGCCAAAAGCAGCGCCAATACAGACAGCTCAACACGAAGAGGTAATATATCGTCAAAACGAAAACTGATCATAAACGTGTGGTGTAGCGTGTCGGCAGCTTTTGGTTTATAACAAAAAAACATTATTACCTAACTGCCTGTATCTTTTGTAACGAACTATATTTTGTATTAGAGTTTGCATAGCTTTAGAACTTTATTATCCATGAAAAGGTAATGTTGTTTGAAGACGCCTTCTTTTAAGCAAATAGCTAAAAAGTATTGAATTTAAAACAAGGAAAGTAAGCCGATCGGATCAGTTAAAACAGTTTGAAAACACACAATTGCATGATACCAGAGAAAGTTCACAAAACACAAACTCTTAATAAAGACGGATGGTTCAAAAACCTCAAAGATCGTAAGATATTTCAGCACTCATTGGGATTTTGCGTTGCATGTAATTAACTCTAACTTGTTCTTTTATGTTTTAAATTGTGTATACGATGTATGTATGTGTGTATATAAAATAGTCAACCTATATCTAAATTGCGCGAAAATAATTGAATATACATTTATAACACAAATTAGAAACGGATGATGCTTTCGTTGTTGAAAAAACAAGCCCAAGTCAAATTTATTTTCAATCTCCCAACGTATTATTTTGCTCTCTCAGGTTGTTTTTCATTGCAGTTACCTGGCAGGTGCCTTGTACTCGATAATATTCGAATACAGCTAATGTCTAATTTTAGTGGTGACAGGTCCCCATAATATTACAATGTGACCAGGGAGTTAGAGTATTTTATGACACTTATTAACACTGAAGTTAATAAAGCAGAGCAGAGCGGAAAAGATCGTTTTTCTTTTTTTATCTCTTGTACATGAAATTAAGAAAGTTTGTTGACGCTATTTGGCCTGGAGTGAGGCAGTCTGTCTATATTCGAGAACTTTCTTGATACTCAAGTTAGTGCCTAGTTCTAAAATGTGGCGAGCTTTTATTTATTAAAACCTATTGCAGAACAAAATGTTTGTCGAGGTAATATTTGTTGCTTTTTCAATATGTTCTGTTATATAATGAGCAGTAATTGCGAATTATGACATAACCTGTCTTACATAACTACCTTCTTTGAAATCTCAGATGGCACCCATGTTCTTTTCGCCGTGTCTAAATTTAAGCTTTCCCAACTAAATTTGCATGTGAAACCGTTGCACACAGAGCTAACACGTGACTGTCAGCTGATGTGAGGTTTCATGAAAAATACCAAATGCTTGTAGTTATTACATTTATTATTCTAGAACAAACCGGTATAAAAATTCATTTGCACGAATCGGAGCGAAAACC
>JAOBRG010358984.1:0-12761 GCA_027574985.1 Umimayanthus nakama
TCGCCAGGCTTGTAGCGCTGGTTTCCTGCCATGTTCAAGTTTTGGCGCCGGAATCAGAAAAATAAACAAAAAAACCCGGATGGACCTCAATCCAGTTAAACCGCCACCCCACCTCACGCGTTCACATGAGGAAAATGGACCCCACCTGGGCGGGTTACCCGGCCCGGCTGACCGCGTAACCCGCTTAGGTGAGGGACCCTACTTGTCATGTGAAAGCAACCGAGAATAAAAAAGAATTTATATGACACGGCGGGTTACCCCACCGAGGTGAGGTCCCCCACCTGCCTGGGGTCCCCACCTCCATGTGAACAGGGTCTTACTTAATCGTTTGTAGTTGGCCAAAGGGGGCATTATTTGGCCAAACTAGTTTGTATGTGGCGTTAATAGGCTGTATTTGGCCAAAATGCGGGTCTGGATGGGGTTAACTGATAGCTGATATTTAGACATTTTTGCTGATAACTGATAATTTGGGTTTTAACTAATAGCAGATATTTTTTAATTCTTTAACAAAAGGCGTTTGCAACTATGTTGTTTTTAACTCAAGAGCTCGAAAAAAAAATCAAAAATGAAAAACAGTATGTTGTTAGTTGTTCTAGCTGTCGGACCTGTCATTTCCAAAGACTTTTCATTCTAATTGTAGTTTGTGGGCTCACGTAAGCAACCACCTTTTTCAGATAGGTTTGGTATCTAGTTTACAACGCCTTTCTAAAGCTGAGGGTCGCTTCGTGTAGCTTAGTGAAGACCATCCTCAGTTTTTACAGACAAGGCGTGGAATCTGCCTTTGAGCGACAACAAAGTCGCCTTAATTAACCCGAGAAGGCATGAGGAAAAAAAGTTACACGAAGGCATAAGTGGGGGGGGGTCAATCTGACCCCCCCCCCTCGACATTTGAAACCTTTCATCCGATTGACTTGATATTTGGTATATATAAAGAACGTTTATTATAGCTTCAATTAATCGAAATCACGTGGTGCTTATTTGGTTTCCATAGCAACAAAATCAAAATAAATGACGTCAATGCGGCCGCCATCTTGGTTTTTCGAAATTTCAGATTTTCGAAATGCACTTAAAATAGTGAGAAAACATGGTTTAAGCGATTGGAATACACAAAATTGTAAGAAATAAAATTGTCAGTATTTAGGCAATAAGTTGTATTTTTAGCAAAAAATTCCAATTTTGTAGCCAACATACGGGTTGCGTGACTTAGTGTGACGTCATCAGTGGTGACGTCACCTAATTAGTGTCAAAAGATGTCTTCACTAACGAAGAACAGTTGTGCCAAAGCTTTTGGAAATCGGTCAAATAATAAAAAATTTAAGCCAAAAAAATCGAAGGGGGGGTCACATTGACCCCCCCCCCCCCTTATGCCGATATATTCAAATAGAAACCGAAAAAGCAGTTTATTGCTAAGTACTAGCTCAATAGTTGACAATTAAGACTTTTAACATTCTACTTTTATTAATGACAGCTAGAATGTTATTTTTGCAAAATATACTCTTACGCGAGCTGTTTCGATCTTTTTGTCCTTACTGAATTTTTGTCTTAAAGCCAATGAGCCCACATATCACGACTGCTGGAGTTTGTCTGTACTACAAGGCATTTACTCACGATTAAAAGAGATACGTTTTACCTGTAGGCCAAGTGTCAGGCTTGTTTTGAGTAACGACTAGATTCTCCATCGCTTGTGTTATCATGGTTATGCGAGATTAATTTATGTGGGCCTCTCGGTTACACAGTGGTTAGGCGATTGGAATAACTTTTCTTTTCATCTTCTCATTTCAACATTGAACAATTGTGGGCCGCGAGTTGAGGCTTATAAAAGGCTTTTTGTTATCATCATTATTGTTATTATTATTAACTAAGCTATCTTTAACAAAACAATACACAGAAGTTACCACGGCCAAAGGGCTAATATAATATCAAATAATTTTATACAACACTATATTTTATACTCGTTATGTCAGTATTACGTCATACGTCGAAAAAAATATATACAACATACGAGACTGGTTTCATACAGAACGTATGGTATAATGCAACTGACATGATACAAATTACACAGTTCCACCAGAATCTGGCAACTATTCCCTTTATCGTTGCTAAAAAAGCAGCAGTTAACCAAAACGGTAGTAACTTCAAAAATTGACACAGTTGTCCGAAGCTTGCAAGAAGCAAAAAATGCCATGTTGTAACGTTGCTTTCATTGAACAAATAATTAAGTTTTCGTCCTTTAGACGAACTTAAAATAAACTAAGCGGCCGATCGTTGAATGTTTGAGGGTGATCGGAAGGGGTGATTTGAAGAAAAATATTATATGTTAAAAGCGAAAAACGCAAGTAAACAAATATCCTGCAGAACTTAGTTCCGATTATTGTGATGAGATAACTCCAATGACGTTCCCGAAAAATATAGAAAACATTACATAGACAAAATCATCCCCGCACCCAACATGAACTCTTTCAGTATTTGTTGGCCAGCAGTGGGAACGGCAGCCATACGTTAAACAGTATACTTCAAAAAGGATAGGTAAGTATTAAGAAAGTCTTAAAGTATTGTTAAACATACATACAAAATCAAATTGTTTAAAAGTGTCAGTGATTGTTCCTGTTATTGTTCATTAACCAGAGGAATATCTCGTTCGCAGTGTTGAGCTTTACTGAAAGTATTCGCTGTTGCGCGCTAAGAACGCCTGATCGAACAGATTATAATGCAACATCCTAAAAACATTGCATAATATGCCCAGTGAACACAAACAGTAACCTCTAGTCGAGATCAAGCTCCATGTGTTTCATGTGGCAAGCTGGGTGATGCTCGATTTACCAAGCGAGGTACCATTGTTCATTGTTTTAAAGTGACAGTACATTGTTGCGTTCTTTGTGACGTAACTCAGGGCTCATTGTCACTTGGTATACCTAACATAGCCCGTCAAGCTCCGCTTTTCTGGTGTTGACTCAAAGCTTTGTTTATGGTTACTGGGTAGTACTATGAAAGTGCTCTGTGAAGGCCAATGTTGGGAATTATTGGCACTTGCAAACGAGCGCAACAACAGCCTTTTGTCTGAAGAAGTGATGTATTCGGGTACAGTTATACTTTCAAAGCGCGTGCGCAGGAGTTTTCATGAGGACAACACTGTTGTGGTTCCATGCTAATGGACGCAACACGTTGAGCCCAACAATATTGCGTGTTGTTAGCAAACGATATTGCGTCCGTTTGCACGGTTTTAAGACATTTTACATGACATCCGACAAACCATTAAACTGTACAGATGTCCTATTGTTAAACTAATCACGTCATTATTCGATCTTCAAGCTTCGAACAAATGTTTCTCCCCTCTATCGCTACCTAACTTCTCCTCTGGCTGAACTTTGAACTTGAATTGTTTCTGCACGAAAACGTATGCAAGGGGAAGGGGACGCGTGGAACGGACCAAGTAACGGACGTGACGTTGGGACGAACTTGCCTACCGAAATTGCCGATAAAACAATTTCTCCGGTCGGTGTTCCACACAGGCGGAGCTCTGTAAGTGCCCCATCCGAAACGTCCAACTGGCTGTAGAGAGGGGACACACATGAATCTTTCATTGATGTAACGACCTTGGGGCTCGACGGTGGAAGGGTAGCTACACGGGTGGTTCACCGGAAGTGACCACCGACGTGGAAGAGGGTTTGCTGGAATGTGACTGGGCAGTAGCGGTCCTCTTGTGGTTAAGTGGGACGGGCCATTTAAAGCTACTCCTGGAGGTCTGGGCACATTGGCTTGACGATCATCGTTTTGTTGTCTCTTTGTGTCAAGAGGTACCGATACCAACTTTGGATGCTTGATGATATTGGTTTCAGTAAATTGCGTTTCTTTAAGGTTCAAACGGTTCTCATTTTCTTTCTGTCCTTGATTGGGCTGTTTTTTCAATTCTCCAGCTTTTTCTATCAGTTTGTTTGGTTTGGTGGTCCCATGATCTTGAATGTCACAGCCTTGCACTTGTACTATACAATTCTGGCTTGGAGTGATGGATGCAAGAACGTCTTTGCTCTGGGAGCCGTTTTCTCCGCACGTGTTGATCGTAGTGGAGGAAGTGGTGATATGCTGAAGGTTAGTTGGTTTTTGGTCAGCGTTAGCATTACAACTAGTAATGGTTGAAACAACAACTTTTAGTTGAGAAACTGATGGTCGTTGCGCTTGACTGTTTTCTTGATCTTCCATTTCTGTATCTAAAATTGTTGGAGAGCATTCTGCTTCACCTTGCTTGACTGCATTTTGGTCAGAAACCCAGGCTTTACGGTTCAGTTCTTGTACTACTTCTACGTTTTCAGAACTTCCAGTGATAGAGTCGTTACACTGACCAACAGAAAACTTTTGAGGAATTGTTGTACGACTTGCCATTTCCACACTCGTTTTCAGTTCCAAGTTGTTTGTAGTGCCTGTGTCGAGGTTTTCGCCTTGTGAAGTTGCTATTTCGCCAATAGCGTTCCGATCCTCCAATAAATCAATAACATCAGACACACAGGGATAGTCCATGCATTCCGGCTCTACCGCTTCTTCAGATGCTATGAACGTGAGGTTCCTTGTTGTGCTTGAAACACTTTCTTCGGCTATTGAAGTATTCAGATACGGGACATCTAGTACAAATTCTAAACTCTTGCATACAGAAACGGGTCTCGGTGAAATGCTATTTTTTTCCTTCTCTACGCGATTTGACAAGTTTGCCGTTTTTGGAACGGTTTCTTCTTCTTCACGTAAAGTTTTTTGCATTGTTTTCATAGTTTCATCTTCAATGGCTGTGTCTGTGCTGTACGATTCGAAACTGCTCTTCTCGCACTCAGAGCAACTCGTAGAACACGGGAATGTTCGGCGCCTTTTGTCAGGGATTACAGTGTTCGAGTACAAACCTGGGGAAGTTTTGCAACAGAGTTCTCTATCCGCTTCTTGACTTTCTCCCGTGATAATTGCTTTGTCTAACCGGAAGAAATGTTCGAACTCTGTATCCGACTCACTGTCTTCGATATCGTCGCAACGGATTTCAGCTGGCTGACTGCCACTGTTCGTTACAACAGCGGAGTTTGTTGATGAAGAGTATTGAAAACCGTGTCGCCTGTTACTACCAGGTGTCTCCGAAGCATCTGGGATATCCCTTAATGCTGCATCGGCTGTTAACGCAGTGTCATCTTCACAGCACTTCTTGCTTATGAGCATATTACTTGTGGTATCGGTTTGTGTGTCTAGTTCTGTAGTCTTGGATTGATTACTCAATGGGGAAGCTTCTCTTGCAGCGTCCTTTTCAGCTTTAGTGTCTCCATCTAAGAACTGTCTTCTGCTACACTTTAACTTCTTATGTCTTTCATAATTTTCGAGTGACTTTGGCGTAAGGTCACTTGAGGATATGATAGGACTAGAAACTAGCGGTAGAACTTCATGTTCTTTAGTGGTGGAATCACGTGATGTAAAGTCTAGAAAACTCGAACTCAAGTCCTCTCTACTCATCTGGCTTCGTTTCTTTTCAACACCACCTTTGTCCAACGAAAATCTCCGCTTAACTTCTTTTGTCGAATACTCAGCAGTGTTCGATGTTAACTCCGTATCAGAATGCCTACGTTTTCTCGGCGATTTCTGAGGCACAAACACGCGTTGGAAAGCACGTGCATAACTTTGTCGAGACGAATCTGGCTTTGAAAGGGCGCTGTTAAGGGAACCAATTTCTGTACATGTAATTTTGGGTTTCGTGGAGGAACTTCCTTCAACGTATATGTTATAGCTTGATTTACTGTAATCAATAGTTTTAGGACGATCAACACCACTTACAACACCTCTGTGGGTACTTGTAACGGTAGAGTTACAGTAGGTTGTTCCCGGGTTTGAATGGCTTGTGTTGCTCTCTCTCAAAGTATTACTGTCACTGGAGCGAAAGGCTGGATTCTGATGACAAAGAGACAAATTACTCTCGTTGTTTACTATAGAAGTAGTTACTCCATCATGCCTAAGAGTTTTTACTGGCTCCGAGGTAACAATAAGTTGCACCTCTAAACCCTCGCTTTGAGGCGACTCTTGGTTTGAATCACAGTTGATGTTGACAACGCAGTGTTCGAGGGGACGTTTACTGTTCTCTTTCGATACCAATTGGCAAGGCTTTCTTTCAAAATTCGGGCTCAATGGATATTCTGTTGATTCTACTGTTTCAATCGTATCAGGGAAGTCAAAGCTAGTATTTGTCATGTTTCGTGATTTCGATGTGGTGAAACTCTCACTTTCTAACGAAGCAAGAGCGTCTCCATTTTGTTCCAAGCAGTCTCCTATTTCAAAACCAATGGGCATTTTGCAGCACTTGCAGCTTGATTCTGTGCCATGATCTTCAGTGCTTTGGAGCACAGTAGCAGCGACGTCGACATCGACATCTACAAAGTCACTCTTCTTACAAAACTCGACAGTGTTATTCAGTTCTAACATGTTTGAGTTCAACCCACATTTACCTGGACTTGAAAAACAACTCTTTGCATCTAAGCTCGAGTCTACAAGCTGCACTTTGAGAGTCAATACCTCAGATTCAGTTAAGGTTTCTGTTGGGGTAGCGACGTTTGGGAAGTTGATGGTTGAATTTGATGTTGCTAATGTCTTGTCTTCGATGTCTTCTGATTCTGACATCACTACCGAGTTTTTACTATTTCGCAAATCTGATACAGAATCCCAGTCTGAACTTTGCAATTTTTCTTGCTTCGGTTTTGTTTTCTCGTGTTCTAGTAATGGCAGTTCGCTGGGACCCTTTGGCAACAAAACTGGGCTCGTGACGGAAGGAGCTGTTCCTTGTGAGGAAGCAGTGTTAGCTTCCAGTAGATTTTTGGGAACTTTGGAGTTCAAACAGCAATTACCATAGAGAACAAGCTCACTCTCTGCGGTTGCTGTTAAGGTCTTTGATTCGGAAAAAACATCCTTGCATGTAATCTTGCCCATCTTGTATTCGTTATGGAGATCTGCTGTCTTGAAATCTGATCGCTGCTGCAAAGTGCTCTTTGATGTATATGGTGGTTGCGTATTATCTTCCGTATCTGAAGAGCTGTCTACATATATCACTTCTTTGTCTTCTTTACAGTCGCTCGTAGCCGTTAAAACAAAGTCTGTTGTGCTTCCAATTGGTTGGTTTTGAGCAGGGTGTGGTTGCAACACATCGCACTTTTCAGAAGGACATTCTTTCGATGTAGCACTGGATAATCTCTTACTGTAGCATTTACGAAGCGTCTTAGCATGCCTGATGTATCTTTTAACTGACTTGGGTGAAAGGTCGGCAGAACAACTTCTTTTCTTTTTCTGTTTTAACTGCGTTACGTTATTCACTTCAGTTATGGAAGTTAAGTTAGTAACTACTTCGTTATTGTTGGAGTGCTTACTATCTGGGGCATCAACATCGCACTTGTCAGCACCATTCTTGTCTTGAGGTTTAGGGTCCAAGTGCAGCTCTTGAAACTTAGCATAGCTACTAACAACGTTACTTTGCTCTGTTTGGCTTTGACTGTGTTGGTATTCTGGCGAACGGTTTGAAGTCGGGTACCAACAATCACTTTCGGAATGTGATCTCTTCACAACGGACTGAGACTTATGGGTCAAACCTCCCGTAAATTGAGGCAACTGATAGTCACCTCGGTGGTAAACAGTAGTGTCCAGCACATGTTCATCAAACTGGCTCGTAAAAGCGTGAGCTTGCTTTGCAGTAGGAGTGGGAAGCGGCAGAAATACTGGTCGGCAGGCAGCCATAGCACCAGTTGTTCCAGCCGTATTGTTGTGACGACAAACAATGCAACACATCCGCCAGGGTTCACCATCCTCAAAGATCCCTTGGTAAACGAAGTAAAAGCATTGTGACTGTTAGTATTAAAAGTCAAAAAGTACATACAATTTGCGTGTATACAGACAAGTATGCGTGGATGCAAGAGAGAGATTTGTTTATGACAAAACATTTCTGATATTTTTTCCAACTTAAAGCTCCATGCAAAATCTTAAAACACTTCACACCATTCTTTAGAGCAACAGAATTAGCGAATTAGTTCTAATACTATGTAGCCATCTTATAACGCCTTGTTGTTGATAGGTTTATTACTTTCAAGTACGGGCAACCGCTCATTTCGTCCTTTTAACTTTTGCAATCTCGCGTTACCTTACGTGTTTTAGTTGCCGACCCCTCCTGTAGTTTAGCAAATGCTACCAAAGAGTAAATAACCTTATTATTATTATGATGATGACGATGATAATGATGTAGAGGTGGAGCCAGTATTACAGCCCGTCACTGTGGAGGACCTGATATAAGACGTGCAAACCATGCCCCTGACGCACGCCTGGATATACACGCAAAAGGTTCTTTGGGAGGCAAAGGTCTGCATATATTAACGTTAGGGTATGCCTCCCAAATGCAGAGTCTTATAAAGGTCTCACTCCCAAGCAGCTATACAGGCAGCAAGAGCTAGAGAAGATCCGCAAATATGCGACAAGAGTCATGAAGGTAGAACAAGGGACTTTTACTCCCCTTGTTTTTAGTTTCACCGGAGCAATGGGGGAAGAATGAGCAAGATACCATTTACGATTGGTAGAGCTCATTGCCTTAAAAAAGCTAAATTACAGCTTTTTCATGGATTCGTGCGAAGGTTTCTGTTGCTTCATTAAGGGGCGCACTATTATGCCTAGGAGGATCTAGGGCAAAAAGAAGGCGGGCAGCAGACATTCGAGAGACGGACCTTGAAATTGAAAGAGGACTTGCCGAGTTTTGATAAAATTGAAACCATGCTTGTAACTAGCTGGACAAGTGAACAAGTGCATTTTAATTTGTTTTTAACGTTTGAAAATATTTTATAGCTTTTGGATTTTTAACATTTCAAATATATTGGTAGTTGTTCTTGTATACATTTAAGATTTTTCATAAGATTGCTGAAATAAAGATTTTAAAAATATAAATTATTATTATTATTATTATTGTTACGATGATGGTGATGATGTTTATTATTATTATTGTTTTATTATAATTATTATTGCGTTCGACGTAAGGACAACGCCATCCTAATATTGTGTTCCTTGTGCCTTTACATGAGTAAAGATTCTCAATTTTTAAGGGGTTTGTAATAAATCTGCGCCATTTTGAATAGTTACACCAATGCGTGCGCAGTTTTTTAGCTCATAAACTAGATAAACGAGATTCTTGCTGAGCAAACGCGATATATGTTCGCTCGATTAATGAGAACAAGGCGAGGTGCTTGCACCTAGCGAGCCATTCAAAAAACCTCCAAAGGAAGAAGTTGTATTGTGACGTAGCAATACTCGATAGCTTGCTTCAGTTTTTGATTGTGTGTCTTGTTAAGTTTGTTAGTGTATGTTTATATGATTACTTGCAATATTCTTGGCTAATTTTAAAGCATAGTTCGACCGTAACCGTAGCGAGTCGAGTCTCAGCTACAGACAATTGTCAGTAAAGTAAGTTATCCAGTGATCGAGTATTAAATTGTCACGATTTCATTGTCTGTGTTACAACTTGAATGGGCAAACAGTTATCGAGTAAATCTTGTCAATCTTGTTGTCAAATGTCATCAGCAACTTCAATCGTTTTAATCTCGCTACTTTCCACATGACACAGCCAGTCATGTTTACTTTTGAAAATCATCGGAGCGGAAACAGAGTACAGAGGCAGAGCTGGAAGTAGAGTAACAAAATGTTACGCTGTGTGGTGCGAGGTTTTAACCAATATTAAATATATATTACTGCAAAAAACTAAAACGATAGCGGTACTCTGGTGCTAGTTGAGCCATTCATCTGATGAATATCTAAATCTATTATTGTTGTTTTATTAAAAAAACGGCAAGATCCAACCCTGTCTACACTCTAGAAGAAATGAAGGCGAGTGCTAATACCTCAAGAGTTTTGAAAAGATCGTCGAACGCACTTCACTGATCTGTGATTACTTCTAGTTGTTATTGTATCTGCATGCTAAACGACCAATTGTTTTCACCCGTGACTTATTACAAAGTTTAACAATATTAAATACACAACGCGTACAATACCACAGGTTGACAGTGTAACTACTCACCTAACCGTAGACTTAAATTGCTGGATGGCAACAGAAACATTGTTGTCATGGCGTCCACGCAAATTACACCAGCCTAATTTGTATTAAGCAAGAAAGATGTGGAAACGATTAAAACAATATATATACACCAAGGACTCTAAAACAGAATACATATATTTTGTTTCCAAAATCGCAACGAAAACAAAGTCACGGAAGTGTCCGAGAAATTGAAAGCTCCCGAGCTTAGTTTTTCGTAGGTTTAAACAAACTCCAACTGCTATTGCAGATGTGGTTAGCTATTACAACCATTCACTTCGTTTGGAACCACATTAGTCAAGTAGAGACACAGCCGTAGCGAGCATAATAAAACTCCCGAGGGCTATTGCCATACATAGCCCAAATAGAGTAGTTGCACCCTTTATTCTAACATTGGATTTGCGCATTTTATACCCACAATCCAGGCAATGATTTTCCAAGCTATGCTAATCTTTCATCTCAATGCCATCCAAATACTCGTACATGTAAACAATGTACCATTTTTTTTATTTAAAGGCAAGAGTATGTAATCCAATTGACTTTTTCTCAAATAAGGATAAGACTAGATTGCCTCCGTGACAACCCAATTTGGCTTGACTTCGCCAATAGTTCAGCAGTCCACTTGGTTCAAGACAATGCTGCTTTTGAACGACAAAATCTCAACAAAGTTTGTCCAGCGGGTATTTCCTCCTTCAATATACAAAAAATTCACAATGCCCCGTAACTGCTTCGCCTCCACTACTCCTCCCGGTTATCAACAAGAAGTACATTAATGCTTCAGTCAATTCAAGAGCAAGTTCAAAACTTACAAAAGCTACATTACAGCTTTCGCCCCATCTTCAATGTTGGTACATTCCTACAACGATGTTTCGTTAAGAATCCCAGTGCCACACTTACCGCTCTAGCCTTCTCCGACATATTCCTAGTAAAACGAGTGAAACTCCCGGTATACGGAGCTGTTGCTTTGAGCAAGCACAGGCTAAAAACGCAATCACGGTAAGGAACTAAACGGAAAGTTGATAAACATAATATTAGATTGATATACTTGTATATACCAGTTCTATTTAGTTGTGTTTAGTGCCTTTTATATATACTTAGTTTTTAATGATAGGACCATCTTTCTGTTTTAGTACCTTATATACCAGTTCTATTAAGTGTGTTTAGTGCCTCTTTATATGGACTTAGTTTTTAATTTTAGATAGGACTTTTCTGAAAACCACTGTTATGTGATGAAAGCTTCCTATAAAAGATTATTATTGTTATTATTTTTTATATATAGTGCTTAATTTCATTGGGAAAGCCTCCGCAATGAGTTTAGTTTCTTTTGGTTTCTTAACTTTTCGCACTGATATTGCTTACTAAAGCAATAATGTTCAACAATCTTATTTTAGAATAAAATTGAATTGTTAAAATAAACACTTTGACTTAATCCTCGGATGGCAAATGAAGACTTCCTCATACCGAATCCACCCGGAGAGATTAGAGGGGGTTCAACTTTTCGTTTGGTTACAGGTTTATATGAGCAAACCATTTGCAGATCAGCTTAATACTGTTGCATGCTGCATGTCTGAAGGCAAATGCATCCAAACGGGAATCAAAGTTCTGCAAAGAGGTTTATTTTGAAGCAACAATATTACCGGCAACAGGGAACAATAGATATTATTTACTGCAAAAGTTTACCCGGCAGTTTCATTGTTAACTTAGAAATTCGCATGTGAAGTAAGGGCTAACCCTATACTCTGTAAACCAGTTTCACAATCGTGCGCAGTACGTAAAAGCCGTTTATTTGGTGGGGCACGCGTCTTGTTAAGACGGCGGGTTGACGAATGACTGGAAATATTTTTTTTATAAAAATGATAGAAACAAATCAAACACAAGACATTTTTTAAAAGCAGTACCTCCCCTCTCTCAAACAATCCGTCATGTTTATAGGACGTGCAACCAGCCGAAAAACCTGATTGCACGTGCTGCACATGATTGTGAAACTGGCTTATTTGGATGTCAAATTCAGTAAGTGTATCAAAACAAAGTAAAACTAAAGTCTAGAGTCAAAGTACCGTTCAAATGATCGACTTACGAGGTATTGTCCAGGCCGACCTAATGTCACCAGGAATTGTTCTCTCCAACTCGACCAGAGAAATCTTTTTTGTAACGTCAAGATACGATTTCCTGCAAATTAAACATATTAAACTGTAATGGCACTAAACAAAAGTATGATTGAGTGAGAGGAGAGACCCTGCCCTACAATACTCCTTCAAGGTTGGGAATGATTTTGGAACAAGTGGAACAATGATTTCGAAAACTGCAACAATTATTTGGTTATTTAGTACGGTTTCCCGTCACGTCAGTTCATTGTTACTCTAGTTCGAGGTGTTTAATAGAAGATCAAAACGTTTTTTAGTGTTAAGTGGCTTTTTTAATATTTAACAAGCAGTCTATATGTTTTCCAGAGACGTAACAGTTACGCATTTGCTTCTCGGATTAACTAACATGTTAACGAGTTTGAAGACTATTCCCTCTATTACACAAAATAGAAAGAATGCATCATCTACTGACGACCTATAAACTACGTAAATGCCTTAAGATTATAATACTAATAATAACGATAAAATCGTTTTTAGCGCATAAAATTCATGAAATGAAGTGTTCTATGTGTGTTGTAATAAAGTGCCAATTCCTCCCCACCGCCATCCCCCCC
>JAOBRG010358995.1:0-12761 GCA_027574985.1 Umimayanthus nakama
TACTACTACTACTACTACTACTACTATACTACTACTATTACTACTACTACTACTACTACTACTACCACTACTATACTACTACTACTATTACTACTATACTACTACTACTATTACTACTACTACTACTACTACTACTACCACTACTATACTACTAGTACTAGTACTACTATTACTACTATACTACTACTACTACTATTACTACTACTAATACTATTACTACTACTACTACTATTGCAACTATTTTGTAAACTATTCTAAGAAGTGAATAAGAGAGCATCTAATCATGCTGTTAGAACAGAAATGGGAAGATTCCCACTACTGCTGCCTATAGTAAGGCAAATATTGAAGTATAAAGTTTATCTGTGATCAAAGTACAACAATTCGATTGTTAAACAAGTTTGTAATCTTTGTTCAGATGTTAGAAGTACACACTTCGAAAATTAATGAACGTCTTTCACGTTACAACTGAAAATAGAAATAACCTTTTAATGGATACTTTCCCATTAGTTCATCAAAAAGCACTGTTTTATCTGGCTCAATTTATAAGCAAATGTTTTACAAAGAGGAAAATTATCATCACCATCTAGTTATATAATTGTTTGTATAGCTTTAATATTTAGCGTTACTGTTAATACGGATGAATGTAGTTTTTTTTATCTGATCATATAACAGAGAATTTGTAAAAGAAATGCTTTGACAGTATGTAATTTTTATTCTAGTACTAGTACTATAACTACTAGTACTACTGCTACTGCTACATTACTTCTACTACTATTATTACAACAACTTTTGCCACTACTACTACTACTACTACTACTACTACTACTACTAGATCTAGACAGCGCCAAAACCCATCAAAATGCGCAATGATGTATAATATTATTTTCCGATACCACACGTACGCGTTGAGATAAGCACGCTGAGTCTGAGTGCGTTTAATCTATTTTTTTCGGTTTTTGGATAGTGGGAGGAAAGGTAGGGCGTCAGACTTGGTAGATTTCTTTGCACAAAGTAATTTGTTGCGTCTTGTCTCGTCTCAGCAGCAGCAGCGACAACAATAACAACAACACATGTTTTATTTCACGTCAACTTGGCAGTCAAAAGGCATTAATGAATAAAGAAAGAAAGAAACAAATAAACAAACAAACAAATACAACAAACATATCAATAATCAAATAAATATATAGTTGGAAAAGTGAAAAGTAATGGTTAGCTGTAATGAGTATGGGGGTTTCGTAAACCAACCAAACAACCAAAATCATTACTGTCAACCATCTCACACCAATCTCCAAGTCTTTTTCTTTTGTCTCTGGTAAGGAGAGGAGGAGAGAGTTCACGGGTATTTTGTAATATTTCCCTCATTAATTCCCCTAGGTCCCTCCCAGCTAACGCTGGTACCGATACCGACACTAATGAAAGACCTTCACTGGTAGACTGATAATAAACGGATTCAGAGACAAAATACAATAGTGTTTAGGGGAAAGGGCGTAGAATAAGCAATTTTGACCATTTCTCTGTCAGAACAATCACGAAGTGGTATAACTGGTTACGACCAATCCCTGAAAAACAAAATGGCATGGATTAGTTTTAACACTTTCATAAACTCAGCATCTTGGCGGCATGTTAGCTTTGTTCATCTATACAAAGTTGCAAATGATAAACAATCAGATACACTTTAAAATACAATAACAAATATTCCGGTCGTAAACATAAGCCATCGCCACATATTTTAACCAATAAACGCCTTCGGTACATCAAAGCACTTAGTTAAAACAACCAATTTGGGAAGCTTGGTAAAAAAATCGGGCATTGGTTGGCTTTCGTTCTTTTGATAAATGTTTAATTTTGCATCATGTTTTTATAATTTCGTATTTGTAAATCAGCTACACTCGCAGACTGATGAACATACAGTAATTCAATCGTAAAACATTAACAAATGCAAAAAAATTTGAGTATTTTCTAAATCATAATATTACTATACAAATTATACTTTAAACTACATGCAAATATAATAAAGTTATCTATTAAGGGAGGACTTGTTAAGAGACAAGCGTAGCATAGGGAAAATTTCATAAGTATTTGACTTATCCTACTTAGTACTTTGAACATTTTTTAAGCTGTTAAGTAGCGTCTTTCTCCCTTGTACGGTTCCTGATTCTCATTTAAAAACGCTTTCGTAAATACAAGACACTTATGGGAGTATATCCTTGTCTAGTTGTTTAAAGTTGTTTGAAGAGATTCAGAATTTAGCTTTAAAATTCACAATCACGTACGGCAGTCCTGCAACTATTTTTTAGATATGACGTTCTAGTTTTAAAGCAGTTCAGATTTAACTGATAGCATGGCAAGCTCGTTAGCTGGAACTCACTAGAACGGTGTCGGAATTCGGTTTTCTCATCTCCTGTTTTTTCCTCTGGTGCATGTGACAAAGACTGAAAGAGATCCCTGTCCTACCCGAGGCGAAGTGTTGAATCTTAGCTGACTGATCGGTATTTTAGTACTTTCTTGGGGAAACACGGTGACAATTCGGGTAATAAATCACCATAGCATTAATCATTCCGAATAAAATCTGTGACATCGGATTGATGATAATGCATATCGTATAGCGCTGCAGAGACAAACTTGTCGTTTTGATAAAGCTTGTAAAAGACTCCCCTTCGGCACTTTAAATCTAAACACGCCTTGCTATTTATAGCGAAGAAGTCAACATCACACTCCATGACCTCTAACTGTTCAAAGAATTTGTTAACTGTTCTATCAAAGTGGAAAAACAATCATTTGTTAGTTTAATCTCGAGTTTAATCCTGTCTAACAAGCCGTTAAGCTCAGTGGAACGGGGATAGACCACTGTTTGCGCGCAGACTCCTACCACGATAGACATTACAGTGCAACAGCTCTCATTAGCAGCTCATTTATCATCCACGTTCAAGAGGATGGTCTCGGAGGTGTTGCCAGACTTTAACGTCGAAGCTGAAGATACCAACATGTGATAACAATATATTATAGCGCTTTTATTTTCCTGATATTTACAAATTTTAGTCTTCAGAGTAAATGTTACGAGACAGTTTTTTTTTCATGTTTTCGTTTGCTGAAATCAGCTTTTTTATTTTCGTTTTTCAAGGATGTCTCATTTGAACTTGGTTAAAACGTATATCGTATCATTTCTGTCGGCTTTAGAGTAGGCCGCCGGCTTGTCAAAGATTATAAATTGTTACGCCGTTGTTACTAAGAGTGTGTTTCAAATCAAGTCATTAAGTAGCTATTTGAGTATTTCCGCAAGTCCAATTTGTGATTTTCGCTCAGCTTGTTTTTTGGTAAGAGCACGGAGTTCTAATATTTTTATTCCCAGCATCAGTTTCAGCATCTGTAAGAACAAACGGGGTTTAATCTAAACATTTTTCTTTTCCTTGCACTTAAGGACCTAACTTTAGGACAATGTGGCACTTGAAATGGTCCGCAACTTTTGCAGACTTTTCTTGAAGCATGAGCGGATTGAAACCGCATTACCGACATTCTTTTCTCATTGTTTCCGCGTCTCATCACGCGACTAGAAAAGCCCTTACAGGGGCGAGACAAACTCACACTGCTAAGTAAGTGACACATACAAGAAATACTTCGAAATAAAGTGTGTTATGTCGTAAAAATACCCAAACTAGCGATATCTCCTCATTCTTATAGCATCCCTTGCAATCGGTTTTCCATTTTTCTCGTCGCTCGACGCGCGCATGCTTACTAACGTTCTTGTGGCCTTGCTAGCTGTTGTCAGGTAATTAATTTGCAAATTAAATTGTTAAATCAATGCCTCACACATTCGCGACCAGCCGTCTCCTTCGCCTGTCCGCGTATATTTACCAAAGTATTTAAATTGAACACAATGTACACTTTTATTCCGAATGTATTTAGAAAGCGGATGAATGTGTATACCCTTACTTCCGTAACAATGCCAAACAAAAGTAGGCTGGGTTCATAAACTGTCAGAGATTTATGTTTAATTAGAGAGTGCAGACCGTCCAGTAATATAAAACTAAACAACAAGTTTTCACTGCACAATTAAACGTATCCGGTTTCAAGGTGAGAAAGCAAATTGGGCAGTGCGAAGGTTTTCGTGAGGTCATGAAGGGTAGAACATTAGATGGGAAATACCAGCTCCTCCCAGCCCACTCCAGAAATTAGTTATAAACCCCCTCCTAAACTTAGCGTATTTTTAGCATTCGTTTGTTCTTTCTGTCGTCAATCATAGATTTTAAATACAAGTTGAAAGCGTCGCCTATCTATGACAAACAGATACTCCACAAGTCAGTCAGAAGAAAAATTGCAAATTGTTTAATTTGGCAGGAAAATGAAAAATTAGCAAACGAAGAGAGGTTTTAAATAGCTGTAGCAGTTAACTTTGAGTAACGCGTGACACTGATTGGTCAATACGTGTCACATGACAGCTTTGGAGTTCTTGCAGAAGCTACTTTGTCATTTTTCATGTTGACGAGGTTAAGATGTCAGGCTCATATAAATCATATTCAAGAAACATGAACTATCCTTCACTTTATCCAAATTCAAATATTCCATCTCAACAGTACACGTCCCAACTACCTCAAAGGAGCGACTGTCAGTATGCCGGCTCGCAGAATAATTTTTATCCGCTTTGTGAAACTCAAGCTTTTCATCCTCCAAACTACGTGTACCCCGAAACCACAGAGACCCATGGCCATCCCCCAAGTAACAGCAACAGCACTTTGTTTAGAAGCCAAATACCCAGTTATCTCCTACAACCGATCTATCCGTGGATGAAATCAAAGAAAAACAGCAAGTGTGGCTTTGGTGAGTACTTTCATTCTGACCTTGTAATCCTTTTTTTTTGCAATAAGACGTCTATAGGTATTTAGCATTCTTAATTAGGAAACCTCCTCAAAACTGTTAATTACGTGTTTTTGATGTTGAGAGCTTTGCACCTTACCCTTAAAACGTGGCAAGATTATGTTTTCAGTATCGTGCAGGTTTTAGGTGTAAGTTGATGTCACAATTTGCCAATCCCCTACTTGCTGGCATTTAAGATTTTTTCCAATGATTTATGACCATTTACTGGCGGAAGAGAAATGCTTGGGGGTCGGTCGCTTGACTTTCTGTGATTTATGACAAAACAAATCTGACGTTCACGTTCACGTACTAGCAGGGTCATGTTTTGCACGTTAAGGAGCTGACGTGAAGCGCACTTAACGCCAGGATCTTGTCCTACGTTCCTGATCAGTTGCCGTACAGTATAAATATTTACTCCACAACTTCGGCACCCCCTTGTGCAGCAACTTAAATGCGCGCGTTCACGATGTGCTTGAAAATTTAGATCGGAGATTGGTGCTACATTATCAAAAAACCGAGCATAGCTTTGAAATTGATAACGCTACTAATACTATTTGCTTTCACTAGTTTGTAACGAACTTTTGGCACTAAGTACAACAAAATACAAACTACACTTGTATATACCTTACGCGAACGTTGCTCATTTTAGTGCCAATGGATTCAGTGCTTGTAGAGTTAAAACTGACCCCGTGGTTAAAGTTAACTTGTTTATGGACCCCTGAATTAAAGACTACCTTTATTGTTTAAACTGAGCTAGATTTAGATCCAAACTAATCAACGCGTTGTTGTTTTGTTCAAAGTTGGCAACAGGGAGACAAAACGACACCGCACAAGTTACACAAACAAACAACTATTGGAACTTGAGAAGGAATTTCACTACAACAAATACTTGTGCAGTTCTCGACGCAACGAGATTGCCAAGACGTTAAAGCTAAGCGAAAGACAAGTCAAGATATGGTTCCAAAACCGTAGGATGAAATGGAAAAAGGACGAAAAAGTAAAGGAGGATGAAGCATCGACTGGTGAATGCTCATTTGAGTATTCGCATCCATCAGACTCATGCCTGCCGCCTCTACCTCGAGTGCCGCAAATTCCAGCTACATTTGGCCCCGTTCACCCAACGTCGGCTTACTATATGTGATACAACCAAAATGTCCAAGTTACAGCATGTGAAAATTTAATTGCAGTATCCGCGTAGAGCTGCGGTACATTTTGTACAAACAAATGTAATTTTAAAATTAGCAATATTTAACGATAGATTCCCGCGGATTGCCGACTTGTTAGTAACTATCAAAGCCTTTCCCTTTACACTTGACTGTTAATCTAAATATAATCCGTTGCTAATCCGTTTTTGGCTGCCAAGAGAGTTTGATTTCCTTTCGTCGCACGAGTATTTGTTATATAGAGTGAATAGCTAAAACTCTTCCTCTTCTGCCGAATTACAGCAATAGTTTTCGACAACATATTTATTGTATATTGAACTTTAACCGAACAGCCGGAATGCATGGCATTACGTGGTGAACGGAACTTCTTGTGAAAAAAAATAAACCGTTTTCTATCTTATAGTTGTAAATTAATGAGTTAAATTTTGTAATCATTGTGACAACTTCTGATCAACAAGGTTGAGCCTAAATGAAGAACTGTAAAGTGTAGGTTGAATTCAAGGGATAAAATGGATTTTTTGCCAAACAAACAATACGGTTTTATACAATGAAGTGACCTTCAGTTAAGTTGGCAGTTGTAATTGTGTTTCAGTGAGCTTGCTTGTTACTGTCATAGCTACGTTTTAGTTTTGTACGGTTAAGTATACTCGGTTTTTAGTTGAATTTAACGATGAAGAGTACAATAGCATTTAAGTCGATGCATGGTAGTGTACAGAAAGTGAGATTTAACAAAACGTTTTAGGATCCAGACCGTGTAAATTGTTTCAATAAAGCCATCAAGAGAAAACCATTCGTTTCTTGAATTTGTTATGAGTTAACATTTTATTATCTCCGTGAAGAAACTGTAATTCTGTATATTTAACACAGAAGAGTTCTCAAACCAGTACAAAACGATAATGATATATTGTACGCCTAACAATGATTGTGTACACTTCAGCTGTGTACCACAAGGTTCGCTGTATGCACGTACTTGAACCTTACGCTTCAAGAGTGTCAAAACTAACACCAGTTTTCAAAGTAACACCTTCACTTTTCTATATAAACAATTCTCAGCTACTCTCGCCACATCTAAAGGGAAACTCTTACTAGAATCCTGTTTGGTAAAAGTACCAGCAATATAAACATTTTGGGCTTTTTTCCTCCAAACTAAACCAAATCTAGAACGGAAATCATCTTTGAAATGGGATGCAAAGTTTGAATGGAAAAACGGTGTATTTCTTCGGCGAAAATTACGGAAAACCGTTAGTATAATTTCTTGAAAATAGCTTTAACAATCTAATTCATTGAAGCCATTTAGTTGATTTAAAGTTGCAATAACGTCAACACAAAGACAAAGTCGTTTGGACAGCGAGTTTCTTTGTTTGTTGTGCGAACATGGTAAACTGACCTTATGACGATTATTATATTTCCTCATGTAGTTCTGGAACCTTGGTTGTAAACTGTCTTGTATATGTTATGGATGTAAATGCAGGAACCGCAACTTTATACTAGCTAAGAACGCTTTTAGAGAAGAACATTAATAACAAAAGAACTGAGTTAGCAGTGTCAGTGAAGGGTGTCCTTGTTCATGTTAAAGTGTAAGTAAGTTTGCAAAGAAACAGTGTATAAGTTGTATGATGGTTTTAATGTCTTTAACGAATAACAATCGCTGTTTCAATAACCATATCATTTCCTTAACGGAAAAAAAGCTTCAAACGGCTTGATATCCGAGGATTGATAAAGAACTCCGTCTTTGATTGAAGTCGTTGAAGTATTGGTCCTGAATAAGTGTAAATGCTTTTCGAGTCTCTTTGACTTTCAGTGCGAACGCATTTGAGCTCAGATTCGACACATGTCAAACGCTCATTTTTAAATAATCCTGAATAGATTTAATTTAAACAACAAAAACTACTATATTAACAAACAGAAACTGCTATACAAGTACAACGAGATATTATTGGCTTAGCAAAGAAAGGCCAAACATTCGGTATAGGTGTTTCATTCGAACATGGCGCTCCGCTTTCACATTTCATAATCATAGCCGGATTTTGCTGGTTCTAAAAACCCATTGCTATTTTCTCACACAACTACAATCAAGAGAACTGTTGGATTGAAAAATACACTACAGGCCTAAAATATGAAAATAAGTGCTGTGTAGTGCGAATTTCTAACGCATTTTGAACTGAAATCGTGCAAGCTCTATATAATCTCATTCACGTTCGTTGGCCGAGGCATACTTGCGTTACTAACAAGAAAGATGGAACACGCAAAATAAAGTCTTATAAAACTATCGTCTGTAGCTACCACCGAAGAAAGCCTCAGTGTTCTTTTTATTTGTTCCTTTACAAGGCAAATTTATTTAGCATTTGCGATGCGACTATAAACAAAGAATAATGGAAGTCTAATTCAGTCTAATGAGACTTGCAGCCAAACATGCACTGAAATAAAGTCCGAGATGCATTTATTTTTAGTGGACCAAGAAACCTCCATTCCTGTCAAATAAGCTAAGTCAGGCTGTCTTTTTCCAAAACTGAGGTATGCACAACTCTAAATACTACCACAAAAGTAAAGAAATTTAGCGAAAAGATGTTTTCCCAGTTTGTTTTATTTTATTTAATTGCTTGCGCTGGGCAGACGTTAGAGTTTGCGGGAGGTTCAGATCGCCGCATATCTCAAACATTTTAGTTTACAGTTTTACCACAAGTTATTTGTACACTAGCTTTGATAGAAATTTAATTAAATTATATTTTATACTATCTTCTTTTCATTTAATTGCGTTACTGAGTTTTCAATATATCGATACGCAACGCCGAACTATGAACTGATTCTAGCGATGCAGTTCCGCCACGGGACACCGCCATTTTCAAACTCAAGTTATCAGGAAACACGAAATAACTGGTGCTCTTCTTTTTGTGGTTTCTCAATCAAAACAGAAGAACCCTCAACGTACTCACTCAAAACTTTGATAAACTTTGTTTGAGTTATCGTATAGGACTGATACAGTACATACCGCACAAAAAGAAAATGAACTTCTATGAAATAGAAAATAGAATATATTTTCCTAACACCGCATGTTTTTGTTAGTGACCATTACATCTTGGTTAATATCAATCATAGTTATGTATCTATCAAGTATGTGGTCATAATATAAATTGAGGAAAAAGAAACATTTTCACTTACGTAGCCGACACTGATTGCCTAATGTCTCACTGGGCGAGTCAAAAGGGTGTCCAATCGTTGCTTTATATGAGCAATCCATGGTCCACGGCCATTTTAGCAGTGTTTGCTTTGTTCAAACTAACCTGCTTTGCCAGCGATGACTGGCCAGTGTAAATATATATCTATGTGACGCGCTAAACGTAGCTAGAATGAGAAAACAAGTGACACCCCTCTTTTCTGATATCATTAAGTTGGCTCCAGAAAAAATTACAGATGTCAAAAATAGCGGTGTGATAGTCGGAAAAGATGGCGAAGGAAGCGGTCAATTCGACAGTCCAAATCATAAATCACCGAGCTGTCAATAGGTTGCGCCTGCTTATCGGGTCCTTATCGTACAGAAAACAACTAGGTGTCAGGTCTTGCATCTACGGCTTAGACGTACGCTGCTTTTTCAATTTATAGCTTAAAAATATTTTGATAAATTGCCTGATATCGCACTTCTGCAGACATTACCACTACTCGATCTCCTGTAGCCTCAGATGCAGCAAAGCACATTTCCAAGCTCAGTGATGTGATATGGTAAACATATTTGACCTAAACACAATGCCAACTTTGTACAATGTACATTTTTCTTTTTGTCTTTTTAAAAATGAACGTATTTAGTGGAGAATGATCGAAAATTGTGTGAGTTTGCATCTTAAAAATGTTAGTTGTTACACTTACAGAGATTTCACAAGCCACGAGTAAGTGCTCCAGACACCCTGAATGGCTGATATAAAAAAACAAAACTTATATAGTTACTGTTGTTTATGGAAAATGATTTACCCATTAACACTGATTGAAGTAAATAAGCTGAAAGAGCCACTGAGATACGGTCAAACTAAGATTTCTACCAAGAAAGTACTGACATATCCAGCATTACCCGGTCCGGGCAAAATTAAGTATGAAAACAGTAATAGACCCCGGAGTGGTAGGATTGGATTACAACGCAAACGCTGTCATCTGCCACTTTTATTCATCATTTTAAGTCTTGCCAAAAGTATTTGGTTTCCTTGATGTGATGTTGGTGCAATCGACTCACACACGGCATAGATACGTACTTGCCGATAGTTGTTTGCCAAAACTAAAGCGATAACGTTATTTAAAACAACAAAATGTGCTACAAAGTCTGCATGAAAAAAAAGAGTAGGCTACGGGCCCCGGGCGTGAAACTTAAGTGAAGAGCTTCTATTCATTCAAGTCTGTTAACTAAAGCTCGACATTAAAGCGTATGACTTATGTCATAATTTGTAGTTCCTCGACAAACAAATTTCACTAAAATATTCGTTGACAAACCGGCGCACGAGGCAGACCCAAAGCTAGCACATCGGTTTCCGCCATCGATCCAGCACCAACGCAGCCACAATCGTAAGCGATATTCCATAAAACAACTAATTAATTTCTCTAATTAATTATGTCCTTTTTGCAGACGTTACGGTGCCTGTTTATGGACAAACGCAAATGAACTGACGAGTGCTAATGTCAGCACGTGTTTAAACAAAGTTTTTTTGAGTCATCGTGACAGTCGATGGTTTCTTTGTGAAAGTCACAAACACGGTCACTGTAAATGATCAACTTTACGACACAGTTAAGAGGTCATAATCAAGACTGAAATTTTGACAGAAATTTTAAGTTTTGTTCTTCTATAACGCGAAATTTCTTACAATAATTTAATGCCACAATTTAAATTTTGTCTAAAGTACATCATGCACATAGCAACCTTCCTCATAAAATCTTATTCATAAAAACTACTTGATAACATCTATGAATGTCTTTAGTATTGCATGCACATAGCAAACAGGGATTCCTTGTCAAATCTAATTAAAAAAGACTACACGATAACTGCATAACGGTTTCTGCTCAATTGCAGTTCAACTACTCGTCCATATTGGACTCGATAATTTTGAGTATGTGCTTGTTCTATCAGTGTCTCAGTTACATTGTAAAAATAAGTTAAGAAAAAACTGAACGAGTACTATCTTTCTAATCTGCACTTTACTCGGATCGGTAGTCATAAGCTAACGTAGCGACTGTTTTTTTTATTTTTTTTTTTGGGGGGGGGGTGGCAATATGGCGGCTAGTTCGACCATTGCTCGGTCTCTACTTGCACTTCCCCCCCTTCCCCCAAAAACCTGCCGCTACATAGGCTGGGTAACCATGGGCGATGTTAGTAGTCGTGTGCAGTCCCTACAACTTGCAGGAAAATGTAAACGAGTTTTATTGAACTCCGACTCCCAGTAAATTTTGAAAACTGTGATCCAACAATATGGGCACAGTTTTTAACGCGTTGGTTCTGCCAATGTAAATTTCTCCAAAGGCTTTTTAAAACAGACTTTGGTAATTCACTGGTAATCGTAGGTTAAAATAGGGAGCATTTCAAATCTCCCCCTTGCCATTACAGACAGTCACCGATAGTAATATCTAAAACAGTGGTGTATCATACTAACTGTGTGATTTTCATTAACAATCATTTATTGGTTTGTGCATTTGTTTGTTTATTCATTGCTTTGCTACTTATTTTTCTGTTTATTCGTTATTCATTTAGTGGTGGTTCATTTTATCAGTTAGTTAATAAATTTCATTACATACTTGTTCATTTGTTTGTTTGCGTCTTTCTTTTATAGTTTTTTGCTTGTATTTTAGGTTTCTTTGTTGTGTTTGATTGTTTGTTTTCGTGATTGTATGTATATATCTATGAATGTATAAGTATCGTAAAAGTATGCTAAAATCGATAAAATAGATAAAACGGTAAGCTTGTAAAATTTCTTTAACCGTTTTATCTATTGTATCCATTTTAATAGCATACTTCTGCAATACATTCTATCTCTGCACTCTATAAGACATTGTAGCCAACTTACTGGTATGTATGTCTGTATGTATGTGTGTATACAAGTATGTATGTAGGTAGGTAGGTACGTATGTTTGTTTGTATGTATGCGTTTACGTAAGTTAGTACGTACGTATGTGTGTATTCATGTAAAAATCACATTTAAGCAATAGTTGTAAATGTATACTACATATCTAGTAGATAGTCTAATTGCATGCTTGGTGGTTTAGTTGAAGTGTTGGCTGGTTTCCTGATTAGTGTTTTGGCTAGTTAGTTGCCTGGTCGGTCACTTTAATGGTTGGTTGGCTGGTTCAATGAATGGTAATCTGGTTAATAAGCTAGTTAGTTAGTTAGGTTCGTACGTACGTAGGTAGCCATTAAGTTAGTTAGTAATTTAGTTAGTTGGTTAGTTGGCTTACTGGTTAGTTGGTTAGTTGTTTAGTCGTTTAGTTTGTTGGTTGGCTGGTAGGCAGGTTGGGTGGATACATGGTCTTTTGGTTGTTTAATTTGTTCGTTGCATTGGTAAATGTGAGTTACGTCTGAATTGCCATCAATCCCAACATTACTTCCGCGTATAAATAACTTAATATATCTAAACTTTGTGTATTTCCTATCATCGGCCATGCACGTGAACTAATATCCAGTGTTTGAGCGCCATAAATGATTAGAAATAAATAAAATCTAACTCGAACTAGTAATTAACAACTATCCCCCGAAGTGGAGGTGAATAGTGAAACATATTC